>VDFB02007713.1:0-17605 GCA_007258455.2 Sequoia sempervirens | reverse complement strand
GGAACCTTGGACTGCCCCTCATCTTCCTCAACCAATGATTGCAGCTTGAATGTTTTTCCATCTTTCGTGAACTCAATGGTGTTCTCCTTTCCATGATATACAACACCTCTATCATATTGCCACGGCCTGCCAAGAAGAAGATGGCATGCATCCATGGGTAGTATATCACAAATCAGCTTGTCTTTGTAGCCTCCAATCAAAAATTCCACTGTAACCTGCTCATTCACTAAGACACTTTGCCCTTTGTTCAACCATGTGACTTTGTAGGGATTGGCATGAGGTACCTTCTGCAATTTTAACTTATTTACTGCCTCCTCAGATATTATATTGTCCGTAGAACCAGAATCTACAATGACCTTGCATGCCTTTCCCAATATCTTGCACCTTGCTCTAAACAGATCTCCCTCGCTTGTTCTTTCTCCTTAACCGCTTGTCTGATCAGCACTCTGTTAAACATCAGATTTTCACCTACTTCTGATTCTATATGACTAATCTTAGGTGTCTTTACACTCACGGTGTCCTCTTGTGCATAAGCTACTCTTTTCTCATTGCTAGATGAAGCTTTCTCCTACCATCTATAAGCTGGAGGGCCTAGCTGATTACAATGATAGCACTTCATGGTGGCAAAGTAAGAGTTACCTCTGCCTGCTCCTCTACCTCTATTAAATCCTCCTCTTGATGAGGTTTCACCTCCATGCTCAGTAAGCTTTGATTCACCTTGGCTTCTTTGGTCACCACCTCTTCCTTGGTAACCTCCACGCTGTCCTCTTTGATCTTTGCCTTCCTCTGCCTCAGAGGGACTGACTTCATGTTTCCTCTTTTATTCTCAATCTTACAGCTAGTCAGATAACACTGTGGATTGTCTGGGGATGGTTAGCCATCTCTCTCCATATATTCCACACTTCAAACCATTGAGGTATCTAGCCACTTTGTAAAGCTCTCATCTTCGCCATTTGATCTCAAGCAAAACCTCTAGAATTCTCTCAGTAGTGTCGAAGATCTTGGTCTTTTTGTCTTAAACTCTTCCTCTTCTTGTGGAGCTGAATTTCATAATCATCTGGCATATAAGCTTCTTTCACTTTAGTAACCATTCCTTTCCAGGTTGATATAGGCTGCTTACCTTGTTTCTCCCTTTCGGTTTGAATAAACTTCCACCAAGTTAATGCTGATCCTCTCAACCTTGACTTTGCAACCTTCACCTTCTGTGCTTCTGTAACTCCATCACATTCGAAGTGGTTCTCCATTCCTTCTATCCAATCCATGACTAAGTCAAGTTCCATCTTTCCACTAAATAGTGGCACTCCTTCAAGTGATTTTCCACTCAAAGCTTTTAATGCCTTCAAGAAAGGCTCCTCCTTCAAGACGGGGTCAGGTTCAGGGGTCTTATCTTCCTCTGCAACCTCTTCTTCTTTCAGAATTCTTCCTTCAAACTGTGCACTCCTCATTGCTGCCTCAAGTTGAGCTATTCTTTCCCTCAACTACTTATTGTCTTCTTCTTGCTCTTCAACCATCTTTGCCAGTTCTGCATTAGTCACCATGGTGGAAGTATCACTTGACTCTATGCCTGACATGCAAGATTCCTTTCCCAAATCTTTAGCTACTGATACCAATCTGATAGAACAAGGGTTGATATGAGAAAATACTATCTCACTGCTTTGAGTCCTTGATCTGAGAACTCCTAAGGTGTTATTTCTTTCACCCTACAACCTATAGGTCCTCTACCTTTGAGGCAACCCCGGTTCACTTTATCAACCCTGCTATCATTGCAAATTTGCTACTACAAAACATTCTTGGTACTCTTCCTTCACATACACCATCTAGCCCTTATTCCTCTAAAGACTAGTTCAGCTTCCTTTTTGCCCAACCTTGTTGCAGGGGTGTGTGTGTGGCACTTTCCAAGGCCTCCAAAGTCATCTTTTTCGGTGCTTCAACAACTACCAAGCTTCAGCTCTTCATTGTTTTCCCAAAAACAGAGTTCTTGGTTCTTGGGCAGGGTTACAAGCCTCAAACCCCTTCTTAGCCCTCTCAATACAAAAGGATAGGTTAAAACTCTTCTCTTCCCACTAATTGTGCCAATCTTTCTAATGTTCCTCTGGCTCTTTTTCCAAGCTCTGACTGCTTCTTTGGAAATTGGTGCCTTTTCTGCCCGTACAGGGTTACAATTCAACCTTGGTGGAAACTAGGGTTTCTCAAGGCTTTTTCTTGGTTTGTTCTGTCTTTACTGACCATAAATGCATTAAAGAACCTTCTATTTACTACTCCACACTTGTTCTTTAGACCTGCCTGCATTCAACAACACTCATTAGACAATAAGGTTGCCACCCCAGCTGTGTTAGGGCTTCTTTTTTCCCCTTGACTATCTTCTTAGCCGAGTTTCCAATACTCGCCTAAGAACAGCCTTCCAACTTGCCTTTTAAACCTCTAATGTCTACCATATTTACATTATTTACATGCTTGGAGCCTAGCATTGCTTCCTCTGCGTCCATACTGCCTGGCGCGAGCAGAAACAACGCTAAAACTCCATGACTTGGTTTATTTTACTAGTCCCAAACAAAGCTAAAGGAAAGACTTAGATCATACAATAGTAAAAAGCGATGGAAAACTATTTAAAAATACCAAAACAGAGCTACACAATGATGCTTTGCATGACCTTAAACCACTAAAAGATTATTTCCACTCATGTATTTACTGTCGCGCTAACAAAACACAGAAAAAAATAGATTTTCACACAAAATTACTGGTTCTTGCTTATTTTGATCACAACTGCCATTCCACAAACTTCCAAAAGTTTCCAACCCGCTCAAAATGTTGAGTTCTTTCTTTTACAACCCGAAAAAAATAGTTAGGTTTTATGTTCAGGCTCTAAAGTGATTAAAATATGTGTGTTCGAAAACACACTGTGTTTTGCAGAGATAGCCAAAATCTTTGGAATCAAGCACACCGAGATTCCCAACTTATTCAAATTTAAACTCAAGCTCTAAAAAGGTCCCCTTACACATCCTAAAAGGCATTAGAACCTTGCACAACAAAAATAAAATAGATTTAAAACAACACTTCAGGATTTGCTTGTTCTATTTGGTAGGTGCTCCTACACCAGGTAGCTTGGCTTTAGCTCCGTTGCCAGTTTGAGTCACCTTGGGGTGAGTACTTTTTCCCACCAAGGCAGGCCCAATTTCTAGAGACAATAATCAATTCTCTTACACCCAGGATCACATGATTGCGCAAGGGGAGAGGATACTTCGGTTAATGCATCAAGGTTACATAGGAACAAGGTGGGTCTAGCTTTCTGATCACCTAGTTTTCATAGGGTGACAGCATAGTCCCCTACCACCTTCAAACACAATCAGACATAATGGAAGACATTCATTTTAAATGCACCAAATGAAATATTTTCTATTCTAAAAAAATAACAAGCACAATGTTTTGAAATGGGAACTTCTTGGAGAAACGAATCTGTAAAACCATAGGTTAGTAGTTTTAGAAAATTGTCTTCTACCCATGAAGTCTTACTGCCACATGTTGCAAATGAAGGTTAGTAACATGAAAACACCTATGCTAGGTAGAAAGCAAAAAATAAAACTAGAATGTAGAATGAAAAGAAAAGAAAATTGAAAAACCTAAATTTAGAAAATAAAAAGAAATATTACCAGGCATATGCGGCATAGCAGAGAGAATGTGTCACTCTGTGCTGCAAATGCAACGTGGTTCTGTGTTTTGCTAGTTGATAGGTAGATGTGTTGCAGGATATCAAGTGTGTCATTTGAATAATTAGATGTGGCTCGATCTCTCAAATGTAGCTTTCTGAACTGTGAATGCAACACCTCAGAGTGTTTGCGCCATTTTCACGTGTGAATGTGTCGCGGTGCAATATATGTGACTTGAGAAAATGCAAATGTGTCATTTCATACCTGTACCTAAAAAAATAATAGAAAACAAAAAAAATGTATGAAAACTACAGAAAAGAACGTCAAGTTCACAAATGTATCAATGGGTATTTTTTTGAGCTAGTTAGCAGAATAATAGATTAAAGTGTATAAAACCCAAAGAATCTATCGACTACAATGAAAGCTAAAAACAAGAAATATTATACCAATTACTCCTCGAAGCTTCGATTCATCTCCATAGCACCTTCTAACTTTCTACAAATGTAATTATTGCCCTCAGATCGAGTGTGTGAGCAATTTGACTATGACAATGTCCTAAACAAGCTTTGAAGGATTTAAAAATGACTAAATGATTAATATGCCTATGCCTATGAGATGCTAATGTGACTATTTCTAAGACTCAATAAATAATGAAAATATACCGAATGCAAATATCAAGAATTGTGCATAAGAAGTTGTAAGTCCACAATGTGAGCAAAATTGGAATTTTATAGAAAATGCAATTTTGGACGAACGGACGAGATTGAAAGTTGACAGAAGCCTAAAATCAAAGGTCAAGATTGCATGTGACAATCCCTAATTAGGGTCAAGGAAAAATTATTAAATGAGCAGTCAAGATGCCATTTGAGAAAATAAAATTGGCGGTTGAGAAGAAATGTGATAATTAGCCAAAAAGATAAAGATTTTCGAAAATCAAGAAGATAAAGACTACTTGATTTGTAAGATTCGAAAAATCAAGAGGATAAAGGTTGAACTAAAAAGCAGATTTGGAAAATCAAGAATTTTCTCAATTACTTGATTTTTGGAAGAAGATCATCTTTTTGAATTAAATTAATTCAAAATATGGATTTTGTGTAATAGTAAATAATCGATTTTCAGATTATTTACTAAAATGAAGTGACAATTAATAATGTGAGATCATTTGAAATAATTTATTTATTTAAAATGAGGGAAACATTAATTTAGGAAATTAAATAATTAAACATGATTATTTAATTTAGAGGATTATGACGGTCGATAATTTAATAAATTCATTTATTTAATAATCAAGAAGACATAAATGAATAAATGTAATTAAATAAATTAAGAAATTTATTTAATTGTAAGAAGATAATAGACCCTTAATGACGTATTGAATAAATATATAAAATTTATTTATTTAATAATCATGAAGAATACAAGAGACATGAATTAATTAAATAATAAAAAATTATTTAATTAATAGTGGAAAGTGGACCAAGGACATAATTAAATGTCAAAATTATACTAGGATGAAAGCAGCAAAATAGAGCTTGTAGGCCTAGGTCATTTTTAAGTGTCTACATGTCCAAATTTATTATAGGTATAGTGGTATCCATTAAAGAATTGATTTATTCTTCCTTCATTAAACTTGTTCCTCATTACCCGACTGATCATTCTTACTTGAGATCTACATTTTGTAGCCTTATGTCCAATCTTCCCACATTCAATTTGGAAAGTGAACCAGAAAACTAGTATCTTGCTCCTACATTCAGTTGCAATATGACCATATTTGTTACAAGAAAAAAAAACACCATCGAAAGAGGGGTACCTTTGTGCATTAGGTTGTTTCATAGGTAGTCTTCTTGAAAATTTCCTTCTCTGCTTCCTCTTGCCTTGATTCTTCTTCACATCTTTAGAACTTTCACCAATATCAGTTCCCAAGCCACCTTTGTCTTTACATGGTTTTTGTCTTGCAAGTAGTTCTTCATGTTTACCAGAGCTAGATCTGAAATTATTTTCACAAAGTTTATCCTTCTCTAGTTCCACTCTTAAGTTTACTATCTCCTGCCAGAGTCTAGAACATTCATCATACTTGCTTCACACCATTGTATTCAAAAATTCTTCAATCCTCTTCTTCTCTTCTACTGTCACTTTTAGCCCAATTATCTCTTGTTTTAGTTGTTCACTTACTTCTCTATGTCTTTCCTTAAATTTCTTCAACTGTTGCTTCAATTTCTGAACACATTCATTTGCTTCATCAAGATTCTCTTTGGGATATATATTTTCTCTTTCCACTTTATCAAGATTTTCAAGAGCAGTCTGAAGCTCTCCTTTATCATCCATTCAACTAGCCTTCAAGATCCTCCTCAATCAGTTAATCTTTTCACCAAGGAACCAAAAGCTCTGATACCAATTGTTAAATAGGCATAGGACAACTGAGAGGGGGGTGAATCAGTTGTCACACAAGTTAAAACTTAAAAACTTTATCACTTATCAATTCTTCAACCTCACAATTCTATTATTAAATATGAGCATGAAACATAAATAACAGAAAGTAAATCAACATGAAGAACACCAAATTTTTACGTGGAAAACCCAATGAGGGAAAAACCATGATGAGGGTCAAGTCACACTATATAGTATTTTCAAAAGAGGCTCACTACCAAAAGGACTCATTGTACAAGTACAAAGGCTCACTACCTACAAAAAGGACCCACTTTCCAACAAGGAGGCTCACTACCTACACAAGATTATACAAAATAGAATAAGGATTTTCAACCCAAAATGAGCTAGAAAGATGCACCTATTATGTGTTGATACAGTTCTGGAGGTGCTCAGTATTCAGACTTTACGCCCTTCATTCTTAGCTCATTTTCACATCAACTGTTGCCTTTCTGATCACACCTTAACATTCATTTCTTGCTCACTATTTCTTCTATCTCTTCTATGCTATTTACACACCCACCTTCATTCTTCCAAAAAATGTTCACCATATATATATATATATGATCTCCATCGCAAGAATCAATTAGGTCAACCTAATTAGATGCCATTCATTTATAAAAGATATCAACTATTGGCTCCAATGGATCACAAAATATTTTCAAAATATAATTAACTATTAACACGTTACATTATGTCGGCTTAGACCAAGAAATAGATCACACATAAGTTTTCATATCATATCAAAATTAACTTAACAAATCAGCCAAGAATAGTCTTCATTGCAACCAGAATAATGTCACTTCGTCATTGTTGATGATGTTTTATGCATAGCAACAACTCAGACAGAATATGAAATCCTATCTCTCTTGAAAGGTAAATCTCTATCAGCAAGCCTCAAGAGATAACCCCAAGGTCTCTAATGTCAGGTCTTGACAATGTATAAACAACTCAATGATAATGTGAAAATGTTGGTAATCACAATGGGACCTTACTACAAGCAAAATACTAAATCTCAATTTACTAGATCTAGTAATATAATGATACTTCAATCCTAAATTTAACCCAATAATCAAAGAAATAACAAAAGATAAGGGTTTTAAAGAGATTTATAAACATAATATTAAACCTAAGATTAACAATTCAAATGACCAATACTCGAAATGGACCAATCCTTCAAAACTAATTTCTACTTAACCCAGATAAGTCTGCAATCTCATAGAAACAATGCAATCTTCTAAGGTGTTAAGATTTTCAAATCATGAACATTCATTCAAACAACCCTATTGCAATTGAAATGAATAAACCTTCATAATTGAACTAAGCACAAGGAATGTAAAAGACTAGGCTAACTTTGCAAAAAAACTAACAATCAGTTGGTTGCAAAAAGTATGGATGGCAGATTGCTGCAACACTTCAAATATCAAATCATGAACACTATTAAATCAAATCTAATTTTGAACATCTATTTTTCCTCAAAGGAATTCTAAAGATAGAATAACAAGAACCATGCAAGATAAGAAGAAACACAAGTATGGCACTAAATCACAATGTCATTACTTGCATCAAATTACCCACTATAGCAACAATTCCAGCTTTCTGTTACAATATTTTCTTGAGATCAACTACTTACTGGCTCTTGCTCTACTTAATTCACTTCTAACTATCTCTCTATGTGTCTATACCTAAAACTTCTTAACCCTTAAAAATGAGGCAAAATTCCAAATTTATAGAACCCCCAAAACATGTCAGCCTAGATAAGATTTTACAATAATAAGGCACAACAAGTCGGCCAAGAGAAATTCAAAATAATAAAATATGCATTAAATGCATGAACTCCATCTAGGTAGGCCTAGGATCTCTAATGTAACTCAGACCAACACATGGAAAAATAATAGGGAAGCACAAATCTCAATGTAGCCAATCATTAACTTCCTTCCCCTTTGTCCCTATTCCAATCCATCATTTCATTAACCTTCAAAAGTACCTTATCCAAGTCAGCCACAGGTGGCAAAGGAAAAACCCTAATTCATCTCTCAATTGATTCAATTTCTTCCCTTAACTGCTTCACCGACTTATCCCAATCCACCCTATATGTTAGGTATTTGTCAATGATAGCAAGATAGGTGACCGCATCATCCAACCGATGCTCAGAAATAGAATTACTACAATATGCCACCACCTTCTGACCACATAATAATACCACTGATTTATACCACCCATCTGTTTATTTAATATCATTTACCGCCTCGATGCATCAGCAATGTGGACTGCAAGTGTTTGGCCAAATCTTCCAAGCATTTCCTAAGATTTTCATTTTCTTTCTTTAACTCTTGCTTAGTCTTTATTTCTTTCCTCAATCTGCCCAAGATGACCGCACTAGAACCCTCATAATGAACAATATCTTGCTCAACGGATGTGCACCCTAGATTGAAATTTTGAACATTGTAATCTTCTACGGCCACAGCATCTCCATTTTTATCTAAAGTAGGGGTGGAAATGTGAACAACTCTGTTGTGAGCCTCATCCCTTTCAATCCTTGAGATTACCCTAGCCTTCTTCTTACCTTTGTCTTTTCCAATCTTGGCTAACAACGCATCCCAAATTGGTGGACTATCTTCCACAATAACTTGTTTTCTCTTTATCTCCTTATCCAACCACTCAGGGATAGTGGAATCTAACTGCACTTCGCCTTGTTTCTCCTCTTGTTGCCCCTTTGGCACCTCTTCACTCAAATTCTGCTTCTCAGGAGTTTCATCTGTCTTCCCCTCCTTTCCGTCAACATGTTCTTCTTCATGTTCAGGTGATGGAATCTTCACTGTTTCCTCTTCTTTGGGAGGGGATTTAACCTCTTCATTCATGACTGGTGATTCTACATAAGCAACCAAGGGAGATTGCATTACCTTTTCAAACTTTGCTTCTACACTATATAAGTCACCCTCATGGAATTCCTCTCCCTCAATGTCTGGATGATCCTCAACATTCTCAGACTCAACAGGTTTTCTTTGAGCTTCATGAGCGGAAGGTACATCATCATGTGGCTCCTCATGAGAAACAAATAGAGGGAGATCTGCTTTAGGCATACTATCCTTAGGAGAAGGAGTCCTAGACCTCCTTGTATACACCTTGGCCTTTTCCTCTGAACTTTCTACATTCACCACTGGTGGGGTGACTTCTTCCTTTCCTACCTTGGAGCTTTCCTTTTCTGATAATTTTATAATTCTTCTCTTCTTAGGTATAGGAGCATCAACCTCAGGATTCTATTTTTCACTCTCCTCCTTGACTGATTTCTTAGTCCTTGTCCTTTTCTTAGCCTTTGGCCTTCTTTGCTTTTTATTTTCCTGGACTTCCTCTGTCCGAACACCCTTAATTTTAATTTTAAAAGGAGAATCTACCTGGCCCTTACCTTTAGGATCCTCCTGCTTAGTTGATTCCTCAGAAGTGGAGTGAGGGTCCATATCTCCCATCAGACTATAGGTACATTTCACCCCTTCATTCTCCAACTCCCACAGCTTGTGCCTCAGCCACATCCTAGTAAACTTGATTATTGGATCCATTAGTTGTTTGAATTCTATTTTTTCTTCTTCCAGCCAATCAACATCACCAATTGGCTTATCCTTCACCACCTCATAGGCATGACCTTGAATCAAGTCCCCATCATCTTCCAATTGATAAGGAACTGCCTTCACATTGTACAATCGAACTGACTCAACTGGAAGCCAGGAGAATTTATTTTTCCTTACATCATATTCATCACTGCAATAGGCCCAGTAGTCTTCTAGATCAACTTTATGGATATATTCCCTACTAGCCTTCTTCTGGGCTTCTCCTGTGATGTCAAACCTGGATCTCTTAGAGTGAAAAGACAAACCAAGGGTACTCATTTCTTCTTCTGAAGCCTGGGAAGAAATGATGGAAGGACATGCCTCTCCAGTACCAATCCTCAAGGGGAAGTCTCCACCAAAACCAGTCTTATGCTTGTCTCTCTTGACAATGGCATCAAAGTCAAAAATCTACCTAGTTACTTCCAAGAGTATGATATGATCAGTGGGATATCTTGGAAGCCTGTATGGATCCCTTTGGCAACCATCAATTTGAATGTAGGAGAAAGTTGGGAACTGAATAAACCATGTCGCATACTTGTTGATGAGCTCTTTTTCTTGGTATGAAATCCTCATGTGCTATGTTCCTTGAAGCATTCTAGTGATTTGCATGGTGAATGCATCATTCACCCTCCTATAACTCGAGCTTCCTAGGTGCAATTGAGGGAAAACCTCATAGATGACATCCTGCCCAAAGGTGCCCCTGGTACTCAATCCTTTGTAGGGGTGGAATCTTGCAAGTGCATAGACCAAATATGAGGACATTGTGAAGGTCTTGGTCTACAACACATTAGATAGTTGTTCATGAATCACTCTACTAATTATACCAGCCCAATTATAATCAACCAGCTCTTGTTCCATCCTTAGAATAACGTGTCACATCCAATTCTCAAACATGCCAACACTCTTCAATCCAACCACCCTGCTTAGAAATGTGATGGCATCATAGTACTCCTTCTTGAACTTTGCTCTGAATAAATGTTTGGGAAGCTTGGAATAGTGAGACTTGGGCTTCTCCTGCCAAGAATTGATAAGCTATTGTGACTTCACAGTCTGTTCATCGTACAACTCCTGAGTTTCCTTCATGTTGAATGCTACCACGTGAGATCTTTCTAGCATATCAAAAGTTTGGGCAATGGAAATAGGATTGAGATTTTCCACCACCCTTCCTTGTGGACCAATAATCCTATGTGTATCCTGATCATAGTGCCTGACGCACTCAAGGACCAGCTCATAGCACTACATCGTAGAAGGGAAACCAGCTACTTGCGACATGCCAGATTCCTTCATTCTTCTAGCCACCAAAGGAAGATCCTCTGCTTCCATTCTTCCTTTAAACTCTTCATAATCCCATAGCCCAACATTGGTATTAGTTACCTCATACCAGAATGATGTAATTTTACTCTCGGGGATCCTACTCTTGATGTCCATTTTGATCCTTTCTACATCAGTCATTGAAGACCCCTTTGCTGTCTTGCTAGATTCATCTTGCACTCAACATGGAAATCATAGTAAAAACCACAGGAAAACAATGTTAATCCATCAAAACATCATTAGAATAAACCTCATACAATCAAAAACTCATATGAAATGATCTAAGTGATAAACTTTGGGTTTCAGGAGCACCCGCGGAATCTGAGCCAGAGAGGAATTTCGGGAAATTCTGGGCTAGACGGATTCCAATGGAATAATCATGAACACTCCTACTAACAATTAAATATGATCATTATTAATCAATAAACCACAAAGGAGATCATAAGATAGCATGAATTAGCCTTAAAATGCATTAAAAATCACTAGAATATCACGCTATCCATATTTCCTTACATTTCATCAAATTTCAAGAAAATCTGTAAGAGACGGATTTCCACGAAGGGAAAGATACTTCATGAACTTCAAAAAATTTAGGCGACACAGGACTTCGGGAAAATCTAGAGTTGACGGAAATCCGCAAATAATGTAAAACTTCGAAAGTGAGCAGACTCCTGGAACTCAAAGGAAATCAGGAAAATAAAGGCGATCGGGAAAATTTGGGATCAACGGGAATCTGCGGAATACAAGAAACTCTAAAAGTGATAGCGGATTCCGGAAAAGCAAAGGAAATTGGGAAAATTCGTCGGAGACGGATTATCCCGAGGGAACGAAAAATCCCGGATTAACGCGGAAACTTGAATTGCGACATAAAATCACGATTTCACTCATAACATTAAATTGATCATGAATTTCAAAGATATATGCTTAGGGTAAGCTAGGCATGGACATTCCATAGATTTTTGTTGCATTTTAGGCCCGTTTTATAGTGAAATAAGATGGAATGGTACTACCCTAGGTTTAAAACCCTATACATCTGCCATTAACACACAGGAAAACCCATGATTCAGGTACTTCAACTGCCAATTCTTTACAAGGGTTAAATCATAATTCTCAAGCAAGTTCACCAAATCTAATAAACAAACAAACTCATAAATTGCATAGGAGACCATAAATTAATCAATGCTATGCAACCCTAGTCATGAAGTGATCAAATATTCATGGAATCAAGCCCCAAAAGCTTTATAACATAAGAAATCTATTCATAATCCTTAATTCAAAGCAAAGCAATCAGACACATACTATTTTGAAACAAAATTGATCTCAGAAACAGCAAATGTGAAGTAAAAGGCGTCCACAAAGAACAAGGCAGGAATGCGCAAGAAATCACCATTCGAATCCACAATTCACAAACCCAACTCCTCAAATTCAACAAGCACTTGTAAAGAAGCACTCCTCAGTTCAAATGACGGCAAGCAATAAGCATAATGGCATAATAATCATCTGAAATCACTTAAATACATCGCTTGCCAAAGGTACAGATGACATTAAATGCAATTGATAACACAGTTAGAAAACCTAGGAACCTGACCACAGGATGGAATCTAGAAAAATCTGCCCCACGTGGAAATTTGCGAAGAGCGAAAATCTCTGAATGACATCGCACAGCTAGAGTTCGAGCAGGATCCGAGAAAATCCGCCCGGGGTGGAAAATCCTGAACTGCAGTGAAAACTCGAACTCAACCTAGAACTTAATATTTTCAAATGAATACCTTAGTGGAACCACCAAGGCCATCAAAATAAACATCTAAACACATGCCAAAATGAGACAAAACCTCAAAATGAAAGGGCCAAGACACCAAAACCAAAGCGAAAGAGGGTCCCTTCTTTCAGCGAGGCGTGTGTGCGATGAGTGCACAACAAATGGCGACTTCTGCTGGGAAAATGCTCTAGAGCATTTGATGATGAACAGGAATCGAGAACTCAGAATCTCTAGTTTTAGTTCTACTATCAAACAAACAAATCAGAATGCAAAGACTTAAAGAATCAAAACCAAAGGATAGACCGAACCTTCAATAAACTAAAAAATCCAAGTGTGTGCATATGAGTTCATTTCCCTCCTTAAGCCACTGCAAGAACCAAGTTTAGTCAAGATAGGCTACGTAAATGATTCTAACTTCAAAAGCAACCTAGATAGAGCCTCGCTGCCAGTCAGGCGTCTATATCCCCAACGAGGTTATTGTTGTGACACTCCTGAATATAGCTCTATTGCCAGTCGGGAGTTTATAGCCCCGATAGAGATATTTAGATACCCCTGATAAGTTGAATTCATTCTTTGATTTTCAAGATTTCACTTCTCTTTCTTTTGATATTCTTTATGTGTTACTTTTCATTTCAACCTATGAACAATGAAGTTCACACTCAGGGCTGAGAATCACAGTGGCGCTAAAGCAGAAATAGGATTTTTCACCTGACAAAATGTCACAAGGATTCCTACAGTAACATCAGGATTCTTAAGATATATGAGAGATATAAGATTTCAGAATACTTCAAATTCAAATCAAAACCAGTGACCTATCTTCAATAAATCAAACATTGATATTGTTGGTGATAGCAAAGACTTCAGCCATCCTTTTAAGATACAAGACTACATCCAAGTGCAACACATCCAGGAGAAAACAGAAAAACCCTCAAAGCAAAGCAAAGAAAAAACAAAAACCAAACCAAAAGCAAACCTACACTAACCAAAATAAACAAAAGAAAAGCAGAAAGAGAAACCTACTCTAACCAAAGCAAAGCAAAGCAAACAAAACAGAAAGGAAACCTAATCTAACTATATACAGAAAGAGAGCTGAAAACAGCTCAAGACCAGAAATAATGCTTCAAATACTGCCCATTGACAGGCAGTGGGATATCTTCTCTAGTGAGAGTTTTCAAATGAAAAGCATTATCTCGCAGGATTTCTGAAATCTTGTAAGGACCAAGCCAAAGTTTATCAAATTTTCCATGCTCTCCCTTACGGTCATGGGCTTTATCCCAGTAAAGAACCAAGTCAGAAATCCTAAAAGCTTTAACCTTGGATCTTTTATCAAACCATCTCTTGACTACCCCTTGATGTTTAGCAAAGTTTTCTAGGGCTTCATCTCTCTTTTCCTCAAGGTGTAACAATTCAGCAAGTCTAGCCTCACATCTATCTCCCTCATCATAATAGTCATTAATGAACTGTAAAGTGGGAATCTTTAACTGAATGGGAAACACAAGCTCTAATCCATAAACTAGGTGATAAGGTGATATCCCTATGGAAGTTTTATGTCTTGTGTAATCTGCCCAAAGAGAAAATCTAAGTTGGGTATGCCAATCCTTCAGATTTCTTTCTAACAATTTGTTGATAACGGTTAGAAGGTTTTTGTTGGATGACTCAGCCAAACCATTACCATGAGGATAATAGTTAGATGCAAATTTTATGATAATCCCATGATCAAAAGCCCAATTAGAAAACTTTAACGATGAAAACGCAGGACCATTATCACAAACTAAAGACATAGGACATCCAAAATGATTGATGATACCTGATTCGATGAAGTTAATTACTACCTCTAAAGTGCATTGCTTGCAAGCAAGGGCCTCAATCCATCTTGTAAAATAATCAGTGACAGTAAGGATATACCTATGTCCTACAAAGGAAGGCAGATTGATGGGACCTATGAAGTCCATCCCCCACTATGCAAAAGGTTTTACCTCGAAGACTGGATGGAGTGGGAGTGCAGCATACTTCTCTCTGGTGGCCGCAATCTGACATACATGGCAAGTTTTGATGTTGTTGTATGTATCTTTAAATAGTGTAGGCCAATAGTAACCAGCTTTGAGAATCTGGTTTGCTATAGAAGGTGTTGATCCATGGCCTGTGCCATATTTTTCATGAAATTCTAACATCACTCTGTCAGACTCTGCCCTTCCTAGGTATCTTAAGTACACACCCTCATGATTTTTCTTATATAAGACAACTCCTTTCAATATGAAACTATCCCTCTTTAAGAACAATTCCCTTCTTTGTACTAAATTGAAATGATTAGGGCATCTCTGAGTTAGAAGATAATGGACAATATCATCATACCACTCGCCAAGAGAAACATCCTCTAAGTTATAACTCTGGGCTGTAAGGTCAGGGCATGTTTCTGCTATTGTCTTTGTAAGCCTGTGCCCTCTTACCAGCTTCATGGGCTGATTCTCCATATCATACTCTTGTAACATAGTTACCCACTTGGCTCTGCATTCTCCCAGCTCATTCTACATCAACAACAGCTTAACTGCGGGATCAAGAACTATAGAAAAAAATTTGTTTCTGAGGATATAATGCCTAAATTTCTTTACAGCTCAGACTAGGGAATAGGCCTGCTTTTCCACACTTGGGTTCCTCAGCTCTGCATCCTTCAATGGTGCACTCATGAATGCTATAGGATGCTCATTGCCTTGATCAGACTTTTGAGTTAACATAGCAGCACAGGAGTGATTAGAGGCATACAAATATATATAGAATGGCTTAGCAGAGTCTGGACTTACCAAAACAAGAGCTTCAACAATAGCCCGCTTTATCTCTGCAAATGGTTCCTTGGCCTCCTGCTTCAACATTGCATTCAATGGTTTAACTATTTCTGCGAACCCAGTGATGAATTTCCTCACAAAGTTGATCTTACCAAAGAATGATTTCATTTCTTTCTTACTAGTAGGTGGTGGGATTTTGAGTATAGCCTCTATTCATTCTGGATCAATTGCAATTCCCTTCTCAGAAAGAACATGCCCTAACAATTTACCCTCTGTGACTCCAAAGATACATTTCTTTGGGTTGAGAGATATCCCAAACTCTCTACATTTCTGAAAAACTTTACACAAATCTGAGATATGATCACCCCTCTTCTTAGAAAATACTGTTAGATCATCCATATAAATGATTATACACTTACCAATTATTTCTTTGAAGAAAATGTCCATAGCTCATTGGAATGTGGCTCCAACATTAATTAAGCCAAAAGGCATCCTCCTATAGGAAAAAGTGCCCCACTTAGTGGTAAAAGCAGTCTTGTGTATGTCCTCATATTGTACAATGACCTAGTTGTATCCTAAATAACCATCCAAGAAGGACAGCATCTAAGATCCGTTGACAATCTAGAGCACTTCATCCAGTGAGGGTACTAGATAATTATCCTTCTCTGATGCTCTATTGAGGTTCCTGAAATCTACACATAGCATGATTTCACCATTTTTCTTTCACACTGGAACCAAGTTTGCAACCCAAGTAGAATGTCTGATTGGAAATATTATCCTTGCAGACAATATTTTTTGCACTTCCTTCTGTAGTATGGGTTCCAGTAAAGCATTGATGGGCCTTTTCCTTTGTCTGAAAGGTTTCACTCTTGGATTGAGAGGGATAGTATGGGTTATGATTGATGTATCATAAGTCTTTAAGTCTTCATAACTCCAGGCTATCACATCTGGATATCTATGTAATGCATCGATGATTCCTTTTCTTTCTTCTGGAGTGCATACTTTACCAATAAAGATATTTTTGGGATCATCCTAGGATCCCATATTATACTTGTCACATTGTCCACTAATGGACTCTTTCTTGGTATCTTGTTCCTGCTCCCTAACCCTATCCAAATCAAAGATTCTTTCTAACTATACCATTCCTCTAGGGATAGTGTTGGTCTTCAAATTAATTACCCCTTCTAGGTCCATCTCTGCTTCTTGGAGTTCGGTTTCATCAATGATTTGAGAAGCAAAGACATCGGTATTAGTAATGAAATATAAGATATGTTTGTCATCTTCAAACACCTGGAAGTTGGTGACATTATCAAGTACTGAGGGTACTAGGGTCAGCTCCATAGTAAACTTCTTTAGTCTAGAAAGAGACAAAGGTTGCAATGTACTGGCTGCCTGAGCAAGAGAGTCAGTTGTTTGGTTCTTACTTTGTGGAATCAACTAAATGTTGAAGGCATCAAGTCCTTCAATGAGATCCCATACTCTATGTCTATAGTTGGTTATCCTTCTGTCATGACAAGAGTATTGTCTCCTAACATGCTTGACTACCAATTCAGAATCCCCAAAAAATTGCAAGATCTTAACTTTTTTCTTCAATGCCATTAACAATTCATGGAATAGAGCCTCATATTCTGCTACATTATTCATACAATGAAATTGGAGTCTATGAGTAGCAAAAAATGTCTTACCTCTTGGACTAATTAGCTTGAAACCTGCCCCAGCTCCTTGTTTTGATTTGGACCCATCAAATCTTAAAGTCCAGCAACCAACAACTGCAGACTTCCTAGTTGTATCACTTGCATTATTACTGTTGGATGGCTCTTCAAAAGGCATTACCCTTTTTCCTTTAGGATCTTCTTGAACATTCTGGATATTAATTTTGACTACAGGAGCAGGGTTGATGCATTTCTATATTTGTTTCACTGCAGCCTGGCATAAGCAACAATCTAATTCTGAATGAGAGGTATTATGCACCCCACACCAATTGGGCAATAGTAGCTCTCCAAAGTTCATTCCCTTTCCCAACTAGACCTGGTCTTCAATGCACTTCTAGATGAACTCTTGAAAATTATCTAACAAACCAAG
>VDFB02007711.1:0-26485 GCA_007258455.2 Sequoia sempervirens | reverse complement strand
GGTTCAGGGTTTAACAATCCAAAGCTTACTTCGAAGAAACAAAATTAGGGTGGGAAACTTGCCCGTTTTCAGCGGGACGACCTTCGAGTATAATGAGGCGACATTCCCCATCGATGGCAACATCTCCGAGGCGCTTGCCTGCTCCCGATACAATTTCTGCTGAGAGCGGCGACTGCCATGAGCCGTATGGCGCAGTTGTCTTCCCCGATTGAGCGAAGAATGTTCGGCTGGCGACAACAGTGGGTAAATATAGGCAAGTGGCTCTAACAAACAAGGCAGCCATTTGGCATTCGGGGTGTATCTAATGTTGACCCCATAAATTAGAACGGTGCTCTCAGGATTGAAAATTCCATAACTCTCTCCCCATGGTGGATCACCCTAACTTCGCCTTTCTCAAAATCTATGTGGAAATTTCAAATCACTCCCAATTCTGTACAACAGTTTATTTGGCAATTCATGTGCGTCTATATTTTGTTTTAGGGCCACATCATCAAATATGATGCCACATCAGCATGCTTTTTGTTGAGATATCCAAAAAGGCCCAAAAAAAAGTGAGACCGATAGTGGTGCACTAAGTCATGTTTTATTGGTGCGCTGATGTGGCATCACATGATTTGTCACTTTGCAAACTTTATGGATAAAAAGTGTTTTGCAATTGAATATTAAAATGCTCCACTATGGGGCCCATTGAGGACTACTTCTATCCCCACTATTGGACCCTACTCCATTATAGGCCCCTCTCCCCTAGCGCTTGTACTGTTAGATATGCCGATAGGAAATTTGAGAGAGCTTGTAAGTTTTGTTGTTTATTTGTTAGTGTAATAAAATATTTATTAATAATAAATAATATATATATATTATTATTTTTATTTTAAAATTATTTAATTGGAGATATTGTAATATATTTGTATATATTTTGAGTTTGGATTTTATTTGTGATTTGTATAAATAATTATTGTACAATAGATTTGTACATTTTCTCTTCTATAATATCATAAGTTGATTTAAATTAAAAAAATGTCAATACCTTTTTTGTTATACAAGAGAGAGCAAGCTCATCAAACAAATAGTTCGATCTGATTCAAAGTTTGATTCACAAGAAAAGGATTCCATAATTATGCATCCAATTTCAAGATTTACAAAAGACAAGAAAAAAAATTAATTTGAACATCACTTTCTTAGAAAAATGGCAAGAAGTATCATTTTTTTAAAATATAGACAAATCAAATAGCTTCAAATTTATGAAAACATTCATCTCATAATTCTTATCTTTGCAAAACTAAAAATAATAATAATTTCATAACTACATGCTTCCAATCTTGGTAAATAGGTTTTATCATGAGCATCATGTACATAGGACACAATGTAGAGATTACATCATGAGGTCTTAGTGAAGAAGCATATAATTGGATAGTTAAATAGTTATCCACATGTTTTACACTCTTCACATCTTTCCTACAAAATTAAAGAGGCTAATGTGTTACAAACTAATGAAAACAAAATACACACAATGAAGCACTAGGTGGAGGTTATTTGTAAAATAATAGAAATAAAACATTGGAGAAGACATTGTTACATAACATATCAACGATATGGAAATAAAATATAGCAACAAGTTGACACATCTATTCTTAACTAATGATAAAGAAATGCATTGCAGGAATTATTTTGGATGCAATATGTATGTATAGAAACGAAAGGTAGTCTTAGCTAAAATTTTCAAAACATTATTTCTGTTAAGGTAAGATGTGTTATTTATTTCATTTATGCTCTATTTGTTGTTTTCTATAATTAAAAGCAATCTTAGACTCTAGCATGGTATTAATATTACATTCAAATAAGTTAATAAATAATCTTCATGCACTATAATGTAGATTTAGTAACCATTCAAATAGAAATAAAGAATGAGTAAATTTGAGGGGATAAACACCATTAGCCATCAAAATATTCATTATTGAAGTATGCTTCACGGACGAGAACTTGTCAAGTGATCCTGCCATATGATATGAGGCCCTAGAATCAAGAATCCATTTTTTAGACTCATCAACATGTGTTACAACAAGAGCACAACCTTTCATCTTATGATATTTTATCTTATAAATCCCATTAGTAATTCATGTGGTACTTGTGTGTGTAGAAGATGAAGGTTGTGAAGAAGAAGAGGGTGAACTATAGATTTAGAAGGAAAATAAATGTTATGTTCCTTTAGAATTTGCCTCATTTCATCTAACTCTTTCTTATAACAATTGTGTTCACCATGCCCAGGTTTATTATGTGATGCCTAAACTTAATGTTGGATATTACTCATTGAAAACACAACAAACTTTCTTTTTTTCCACAATCATTACAACTACAAGTTACTTTTCTCACAAACTTACATGATTATTATCCCTTGACAACACTAGCACAAACATTAACACATGTGCATAATAACCCATGTAGGTGAAGAACACATACATGGAGAACATCACATTCTTTCAC
Source organism: Sequoia sempervirens (assembly GCA_007258455.2). Classification (NCBI taxonomy): domain Eukaryota; kingdom Viridiplantae; phylum Streptophyta; class Pinopsida; order Cupressales; family Cupressaceae; genus Sequoia; species Sequoia sempervirens. Next base: position 24,004 of record VDFB02007711.1, on the reverse strand, counting down.
CAAGGAAGAGAGTAAATTTCTCAAGCAATGCACTCATTCAAATGGGTTCACAAAATGAATAACCACATGCTCTAGTAGAGAGTTGTATCAACTCCATAAATACTAAATGGTACACATTCATATTGTAGAAGAACTAAGCTACTTATGATAGCAGGAGACCTACCATTTAAGAAAAATCACCATAGAATTCTTATAGTATTTTAATCAACATGAAGGTATGGACTAAGTTTCATTTGGAAATAAGCATAATTCTATTCCATTATTAAAATTTCCATGTGTTGGAAACATGAGTATGACAGTATATGGTGTTGTCATTGATGGCAACCCATTGTAGAAGTGATGGTGCATTCGTAAGTCCCATATTGGAATAGTACGTAACAAAGCAACAATTTTGTGGTTTGCATTACTCTGCTTTGCAAAATCTTGTCATGTGGTTCTAAGGTAATAATGGTATGTATTGAAGGTATCTATATCCGAAGTTTCAAGGTGCATGTCTTCTGCAACTGAAGATATCAATGACAGAGTATTAGGCTTAGTAGAAGCAGAGTCAAGTGTAGAGTGCATATTGGAATGCTCTAAGTTATTTCACCATGGATGATTATTATGTTGTGTGGTTTTGAGGAAGTTTTTGAGGATGTCAGAAGTGTATGCACTCCAAGTGGCAAGTGATTTGCTCATTTACATGTTGAGTTATGGATGAACAATTGGTTCATTTAGTTGTTGCTTCACCAGTTTTGTTGTGCAATGCCAACCTAAAGGTTTTGGGCTTTTACAGAGTTGAATTATGAAAGGAGCAGAATCATGGGAGTAATTATAGGTCATGCTGATCTATTTTGGTGAAGAACATGTTTTGGTTTCTTCTACAAGCTATGTGGGTTGGATTTTTGAGCCAACAGGTTATGGTGTTACACATTTCATCTAATTAGGCTGACCTAATTGATGATCTATGTTTTTTTTTGAAAGATGTATGCACATATAGAAGGTTGATTTAGTGTGTGAAGATGAGATATAGATATTATGTGTGATATGTGAAGTAGAGTGAAGTGCGAAAGGTGATAGTGGTGAAGTATGAAGTGTGTAAAGTTAGTTTTCTGAGCTTAATTGGAACTGTATCTTTAGCATGTTGCAGATACATTATTAGTAATTCAAAATCTAGCAATGAGCCATTCTTCTATTCTCTTTTCTATTCTGAATAGTGAGTCCTTTGGGTAGTGAGCCTTTCTTTCTGGATAGTGAGTCCTCCAATCTATAATCCATTGTAACCAGTTATAATATATTATGAGCTAATCCTCACTGTGGTTTTCCCCTTCCAATGGTTTTCCACGTAAATCTAGCATTCTTGTGTTTGTTGTTATGGTGCATGCTTTTATTGTTCTTTTTATTTCAACAAGTTTGATGAGATGCTTTGAATGCATGTTTAATTTGATGAAGTTAATGAATTTTAGTGAATATTGATTCACCCCCCTCTTAGTATTTTGAGTGTTTAATAATTGGTATCAGAGTGTGGTTCCTTCAATTGGCTTAATCACTGAGGTAGATCTTGGAGGTTGAACACATGGAAACTAGGAGGTATCTTATCCCTCTGGAAGAGATCATAATGGAAGGGTTTATTGAAGAAGACTATGAAATTGACATGGAAGGAGAACTTAAGTCTGCTCTTGATGATCTAGATAAAGCAGAATGTGAGATTAAAAATCTAAAAGAAAATATTAAGGAAGCATATGAGTGCATCAATAAGTTGAGGGATCAAATCAAGAAAGTTACAGAAATGCTCAAGGAAACAAATGAGCAGCTCAAATAATCAAATGATACAATCACCAGTCTGAAAGTGTAAATTAAAGAAGGAAAAAGAGTTGAAGACTGCTTGAATGCCAAATTGAAAGACAAGTCTGCAAAATGTTCAATACTTGAAGAAGTTGTGACTTTGAAGATAGATCTGGAGAAAGAAAAGAGTCAAGAGGACAAATTCAATAACAGCTCCACCTTACTTGATGATATACTTGCTAGTCAAAAGGCTTCAAAGGACAAATAAGGATTGGGGTTTGAAAAAGGAGAAAGCTCAAAAGAAAATTAGACTCCAAACAATTCTGAAAAGAAGAAGGATGAACAAAGGAAGACTGGCGATAAGAAGAGCAATATCAAATAGGTCCAAAACCAGAAGAAAGATTTCAAAAGACCGCCTATCAAACAACCAGCTACACAAAGGTATTCATATTTTAAAAGCTACTGTTATTTTTGCAATAAATTTGGACATAGATTTGTAGAGTGTTTAAGAAAGATAAATTAGAACTTTCAATCATTTTTTGGTCAGTGTTATACATGCAATAAATTTGGTCATAAGGCTAGTGAATGCATAAGTTAGATGATGAGTGGTTACAATAATGGTATGATGTTTCAATCATTCAATGGTTATTGCTATATATATGCAATGGGTTTGGGCATAAGGCTTTTGAATGCAAATCTAAAATGGAAAGAAGTAAGTTTTCTCTACAAAAAAATGTCACATGCTATAAATACAATAAACCAAGACATATAACTAAGTTTTGCAGAGGAAAGAATGTAAAACCCTCTACTTCACAAAAGAAGATTGATTTGGTAAAGAAGGTTGATCTGATTGAAGTAAAGAAGGAGATGAACAAGATATGTAAGAAAAAGGAAGAGATTGAGGTGAATAATGAGACTGTGCCAAATCTTGGTGTAGATGTTTCCTTTGGAAACTAGATAGAGAGCATTGGCTCAGGGGAGTTTTAGCAAAAAACTTTCTAGCTCCCCTACGAAAGGTGAGATGTTGATGTCTTCAACATACTGGTGCATGTGTAGGTTGATATGCTTGATCTGTTGGTGAAATCTCCAATGAGAAATATCTTGTTGTAGAGATTTGTGGACTAATGAGGAGTGTCTATGATATCACAGAGAGGGTTTGACAAATTTTTGACCTAACTTTCTCTATTTAAATTAATGCACATATTAGGTCATTAAAAAGGGTTTATATTTCATTATGCATATCCAAAAGTCATTTATGTTCGAGTATTTGAAGTGGAGAGTAGAGAGAAGGAAATTCTAGTGTCAAGCAAAACCCTACCAGCAAAGACTCACAAGGTATTTACTATTTCTTGCAAAATCGTAGTTTCAAAGAAATGCAAAATGTTTTTGCCACAAGTTATTGATGTGCTTAAGAGGATGAGACCTAAATTCAAGAAACATCCATAAAAATCCATGGAAATAGACAAAAAAGGTGTGTTTTCTAGGGTTCCATCAAATGCATTGCACACAGAGGGTGTTCGGATTTACATTCATTCGAAGTTGGATGAATATGATCATTTGAAGATGGTGGAGTTCAGGGAAAAAATGTTAACTAGTGATGACTTCAAGTTAAAACCAGAGTATGCCAGTTTGACGGAGAAGCTGGATGCGTGGAACAAATTCCCTAATTTTTGCTATGATAATGAGTGGGTGAAGTATGTACTGAGGAGAATTCATGACAAATTCATGTGGTTGGATATGTCACATATGATCACTAAAGATACAATTAGGGTTGTCACTAGTTTATGCTCCACTAGACCAGTCCCAATATTGAAGGTTGTAAAGAATGAAGTTGTAATGAAGCTTAAATCGGAGTGAATTTTGACAAGTGTGCCCTAACTATGAATGAAATTGAAGATCCAATAGTCAAGTATGCTTCTATGATGATTGGTTACAAAATATTTTTACAAACAGAGATAATTCAATTTATGCCACTGCAATACACACAACCCATCAGATGTTGAAACAAGGAAAATATTGTGATCTTTGTGAGCTCCTGAGATTACAGTTGATGAGGAATCTACAAAAGATTAAGGAGTCAAAATACCCTTTTCAGTATGGTACTCTTAACATTTGCTTGATGTTTTACTTTCTTAATGAGTTACCCAGAGCACAAAATGTTGTATGGATAGATAATGTTCCTATAGCCACTCAAATTAGAGATCAATTGAGGATATTCCCTAGTAAAGAGTCTAGTGATTCAATGTTGTGGGGATTCTTAAGCCTTTTCAATCCTGGGTGTAAGAGAGAGAAAGGATTCCTAGCAAAGTGGACAAATATACTTGAATTATTTAACTTTTATGGTTAGCAGAGATTATTGCTATATGGAAGCAGTTGAACCCAAAACTATTTGGGTTATGAAGCTACCTTATGAGGTAGATGAGTCTAAATGCACTGGTCTTGTAGAGATTGTGTTGAGAAAAAATAGGGATACAATAGTGGAAAGGTTTGGTACTTATAAAGAGAAATCAAGCAAAGAGAACCTTGGAAAGAAGGACATTGAAGAAAAAGTTGAAAAGATGAAGGTTGATTTGGAAAGAGAGTTTGATGCCCCTGAGGACCCTGTGGAGAAATCCATAGGTACATCTTCTCCTCCACAGACTACTCCATATAAGTCAAGAAGGTCAAGTAGGACCTTAGTTTCCACACCACCTACTGTTGCAAACCTTTCGAAAAAAAACAAGCAAGTGGTTTTAAAAAGAAAGATACATCCAACACCACTGTACAACATAATTCTCCCAAGAGAAGAAGGAAAGAAAAGGCCACAAGAGAAAAGAGTATTAGTTGAAGAAGAAGAAGAGGAAGAACAAGAACATCAATTGGTCTAGAAAATAAAATCTAAAGTCTCCTCCAACCCAAGAACATAGTCCTATGAATTTTGATGCATTATTCAATTCTATTGCAGAGCATGGTGCACTAAATGAACCATCACTATTGTATGAAGAGTCGACTCTTGTTGTCAAAGCTACAATTGAAAAAGAAATAGAGATGTATATATAATAACCTTTGATGTGAATCTAGGTAATATTCATGGCCAACTCCTATTGAGCCTTGTAGATTCACTTAGTGCTAATAGACGAGAAGCTATGGTGGAAGAAGTAAAGATAAGAAAACAAGCCCTAGAGAAAACTGGAGTAACCCTTACTGATGAAGAAAGAATAATATATTCTAAATTGCAAGAAAAATAATTTAGGACCAAACACATGGTAGTTACCCTAATGGGGAAGGACAAAAAATAAATGAAGAGGATGGAGAGGCACACAAAGGAGATAATATCCAAGATTCTTGTAGAAATGAAGAAAGTTGTGCCTACAGATAAGGAAACCACTCCTTCAGAGATTGAAGATCAAATGCAACAAGATACGCCTCATCTGGAAATCAATAAGCCTATTAATGAGTAGCATGAGCATAAGCATGAACAAAAAGAAGAAATAATGACAGGTAACACCCCTCCGAATGTGGAGAATAAAGAAGATAAGCAAGATTCCCCAGAGAAGATTGGAGCACAAAAAGAAGAAACTTTTCCTCCAAAAGTTGAGAAGAATGTAGAAGAAAGCTCTAGCAGTGGTGAGAAGGGGGGAATGATAAAAATGAAGAAGAAAGAAAAAAAATAGGAGGTGAATCCTACAAACCCTCTAGAGATTCATTGAAAGATTTCTTGGATATGCAATTACAGTTTCAACCGGTGGTGTTTGCACAATTGCTGCAGATTCCTATGCAAAAAGGTCAAGTGGACCTGGATAAGGTTTCCCCTCTACATAAGTTGTAGCTTGGTGATTTTTTTCATGCCTCTATGAGAAAGGAGATTATTTAAACTCACCAAAAGAGTATTGAGTTGGTGGATGAAGCTGTGAAGGTATAACAAGGATTTTCTAGAATTTCTATTGACAATTCTTTATCTAGTGTGCAATAATTGAAGTTATTGTTAGATTCCTTAAAGGAGTATTCTACTAGTTTCAGCGCCAGTAAACAAACGTTACGTTCATGCGCGAAAACCAGCGAAATGCGTCAAAAGCAGTTTTCCGGCATCCGGTTCCAGCGCTGCTGAATATCGCGAGCGAACTCAATTATTCCGCAACGTTCGTTATCCTGATGCCGCCCGTAGAAACTTCGTTTCATTCATCCTTCCGGTTGTTTGTTTATGTCCGACTTGCGGTCTTTGTTGAGTTGATTTACGCATAACCCACGCCTGTTAAAGCGCGTTATCGGCGATATCGAAAGCCTAACGCCGTTGCGCCTGACATTCAGCAACGAAGCGTCAGTTCCCAGTACGGGTCCTCGTTCAATTGTTACTTCGCGTTCTTCGATCAGCCCGTTAAATGGAGCGCTGTTGGCAGCGTGAAATAATGTTCCGCCCGCTGGAAGATGCCGTTAGCATATACGCTTCGAAAAGCGCATTCCATTTAATATTGAGCGAAGCGTTTTATCATTTGTTTGTTCATATGCTAACATGTTCCTGGAGAAACGTCCTGGCGTAATAAATAAAGAAGTCGGTAGTCCGCGACGCCGTTTCATCCAGCGATGATTTGTTTGAGCGTACGGTTTTCGCATATCGGCATTCCAGTCGCATCTTGCAGTTACCGTCTATAGAAAGCGCAGTTCGGTAACCGCAAAACGAATGCCACGCCCGCCATCACGCGTTCAATGCCTGTGCCGATCTGCGTCCGGTCGCTAAACAGTTTTGATGAAATGTTCAATCGGTTCAACGTCATTCTGTCTGTCTATGCCATTCCGTCCAAATCGCATGTTTCGAATCTATTAAATAAGGAAAAACGTACCATATAAACGCCGCGTCAACCTATTTTGGTTTCTTGTACAAGGTATGTGGGCTGGAGTTTTGAACCAACAAGTTATGGTGCTACATGTTTCATCTAATTAGGCCAACCTAATTGATGATATGTTTGTTTGTGGAAGATGTATGTACATATAGAAGGTTGATTTAGCATGTGAAGATGATATATAGAGATTGTGTGTGAGATGTGATGTAGAGTGAAGTGTGAAAGGTGATAGTGGTGAAGTATGAAGTGTGTAAAGTCAGTTTTTTGAGCTTAATTAGAACTGTATCTTTAGCATGTTGCAGATGCATTGTTAGCAATTCAAAATCTAATAGTGAGTCATTCTTCTACTCTCTTTTCTATTATGGACAATGAGCCCTTGATAGTGAACCTTTCTTTTTGGATAGTGAGTCCTCCAATCTATAATCCATTGTAACCAATTATAATATATTGTGAGCTAATGCTCCCTGTGGTTTTTCCCTTCTAAGGGTTTTCCATGTAAATCTAGTGTTCTTGTGTTTGTTGTTATGGTGGATACTTTAATTGTTCTTTTCATTTTTGCAATTTTGATGAGATGCTTTGAATGCATGTTTAAGTTGATGAAGTTAATGAATTTCAGTGATATTGATTCACCTCCCCCTCTTAGTATTATGGTGTTCAACACCATGAAGATCATATAAACAATAATATCCTTATTACAATCATTAATCCATTACTTTACTAGCAACTCACATGCTCCTAAACGATATACCTCTAAGTAGGGGTAACAAATTAAAACATACATATGTTTCTTAGGAGGTACATCCTACCAACTCAAGTATTCCTATCAATTTTGAAATTGGACAAAGAGATAATGCATATAAACCTTTGAATCATCACAAAGAAAAATATACCACACTACCAAGAGAAGGCCTATGTTCCTTTTAATTTTAATAAAAGATAGGATTCTAGAATTATTATTTCTTTCTAGTCTAATTAATCCTTGAAACCAAATGTCATATTTACAAGATAAAATTAATTAATTATCATTGTAAGGTCCATTCATTCTTCTCTACCCATAGATGAATTTTTTAAGGATGAGGAAGAAAATTTAGATAGTACAACCCAAAAAAAAATTGTTCACAATAATTAAACTCAATAAAAAATAAGGTAAGAAAAATATGTCAATGAAAAACCTAAAGCTTCCACTTCTATGATACAAGAATATGCTAATAGGGAAGTATTTTTAGCATTTATTAATCCAATCCACTAAGCAAGAATGGAAATTCCTCTTTTATCATCTATATGTTTTTTACATTAATAAGGTTAGTTATGTTATCAAAAAATACATGATATTAACTATATATAGCAAGAGATTCTAGTTATTCAAACGATATCACAAGAAAGAGATACTATAAAAATATATGCATATACTCATTCCTTATCATTTATGTACATCGACCATTTAACTAAGGACAATAAGCTAAGAGATCATTTCATGTATAATTATGCATCTCATTCTATCATTGTTTTTCTTAATAAGAGGACAATGTGGTTATAAAGGATTTATTTTATTTTATTTTATTTTATTTTATATACACACATAAATGATCAAGATTCTTTTATTGCACTATTTTACCTTCTTCATGAAGGTTATCTGTTTAATCTACTAAATCTTTATTCTACAAAATTTATTTTCTTTGAGTAATATGTTCCTACCAATTATGAATACTAGTGAGGTATAAATAGCAAGAAAGAGAGAGACTTTAATTCAATTCAGTGAAAACATTTGTTTATTCACATACAATATTTACCTATTTCATAAAAAAAAATCATGTCAATTTAAAAAAGAATATTTGATTAGTTCCAAATTTCAAATAAATTAAATTAGTTTTTAGAAGAATGTTAACTCAAATTCTAAAAATGAAAATTAACATAATAATTTCATAAAGATAATGTGTAAAGGTGAGGTATATGGAGATACACAAATACATGCTAACTATTTTACAAAATGTTAGGCAAAATAAAAATAGTTAAAAAAAATAGTTTTATAGTCAATAGTATATCCATAACTTCCTCATTTCTTAACCAAATTTAAAATTTTGAAATGATTTGGAAAGATAACATTAAGGGGAACAAAACCTAGAAATGGTTTAAAGATGTATACTAACATAAATGAGTAGTTTTATACAAAACAACAACATAGTTTGAATTAAAATTAAATGATAAAACATGCAATCTACATCTTAAATTTAGTGAAAATCAATTAATATTGTAAATCTACTTACAAATTATTAGATTACAACATAGAGAGTTTTTGAGTTAGTATTTACAAGAAAATTATTCATAAATTTGAGAATCGGGTATATTAAGACATAACATCCACCATCTTGAATTTTTTTGCATAATCAAAGTTTATGAGTTAATGCTATAGCTTAATGAATATGCAAATAAATAATTAAATAATTTTTTTCAAGATCCACATGACAAAGGATCAACCAAATGTGTACAACACGTTCCAAGACCAATGTAGGAAAAATAGCTACCATCCAACCATAATACCGTCATCAAGCACATGTGGGAGTACCACACTACTCTAGGCATCCCCCTAGCGTAGAGAAGAGTCATAGATCCATATAATGAAAGCATTCACTACTCAATCATTTACAAAAAAATTACCAATACAAAACCATACTAGGTCTACAAAAGACTCAAAAGTGGATTCTAACATAGGTTTAACACTATCTATAAACATAAACCCCATCAAAGCATATTCACCTCTCAATCTATGGATTTTATGAGTGTTTTACCACAATACATCACAAGACCCTATCCAAAAATATATAATTTGTTAGAAAGCCCCAATGATTAGATCCACACAACACAAGGGCAATAGTTTACAATTCAAACTTAAGGCCCAAGGAAGTAATCAATGAAATTGATTTGACAAAAAGACAAATATAACATCAAGCTTCATTTAGTGAACAATTAGTAAGTTCACAAGAATCACATGCATACCTCAATAACCCATTTAAAATTTCACTCAAATTAAGTTAACATAATTTTAATTCATAACCAAACCACCACACTATGGTGTAATTCAAGATTATTTATAAGAAAAGAAAGGAAAACAATATGTATAAATTGAAGAGGCCCTCAAGATGGGTCTATAATGATATTTTAAAACAACAATACACTTCTATTTTTATTTAATAAGGTGTAGGATAAAATGAGAACCATTATTTCTCATTTCTAAGTTCAATAAGATGATATAATTTCAAAAAAACTAAAAGGAAATATAAATGAGATGATCATATAATCATTCCTTGAGAATAAGCATAAACATGGTTTTAGTTTGAAATGGTTTCTTTCTTATTTTTTAGTAATGATATTTATTGATTATACTTCTGTAATAATTAAAAGAAATAGTTTTTTTTTGAGATAAACATCTCACTTAAACTTACAAGACTTACATGAGTAGAAGGTATAACTTATATGCAATAAACAAAATATTATGGAGATATCATAAAATATCTCTCTCTCTCTCTCTCTCAAAGCATATACAATATCTAAATTAATTCATAATAGAAAAAATAATAATATATCAAACTATAAAAGAGGAATAGCTTTCTCCTTCAATTCCATACCAAAATGCAAGAATATTTCTACCCTAGGTGTCCATCTTTGAAGTGTAAAACCAACAACATAAATTAGAAAAACAATGAAAATCTCTTGCTCACTTGAGGCATCTAGATGAAGGATGAATATCAATATATTTGGATTAAACTATGAGAGGGTTACTTAAAAATACTTTGGCAGCAAAATAAAGTGAAATAAGAGAAAGATGGCTTCTTTAATGGCAGTCAAGGAAGGGTGTGAAATAAAAAAGTATTAAATCCAAATGTGTAGCTCCAAGTGATAATTTAGACAACCATCATCGTCACATTTTGTTGTAGCTTTATATATCAAAAAGTATAAGATTGATGTTGGATACCAGTCCAAAAAACATCTCACCAATAGCCATTAAGATGCCCCAGTCTAATAAAAAAGCTTGTTGTTGAAAATACCAACAAAACTTGTTCAAAATACGAATAAAACTCACTTCAAATATGCCAAAATGGTGCCTCTAATATGCTAAAGCCCAAGGAAAAAATATTTCCTCTGAACTATGACAACCAACCTCCCTTCTCCTCTCCTCTAACCTCTTTTTTTCTTCCCTTTCTTGCCCTAAAATTCCACCATTTTCATTCCCACACCATTTTATATTCTTTTACTTCAATTTTTATTTTTTTATAGAAATATATGTATATGTGCACATTTTAAAATGGACAAAGTCTCCAAGAAAATAAAATAACATAAAAAACTAAAGAAAACATTTGAATAAATAACTTGGCATTAATATAATTTTATTCAAAAATATTGACCTAGATAACATTTTTAAAAGGACAACGGTAAAAAGTATAAAAAACACACCAAGACCTAGGACAATGAAAGTCTCAACGCTTTCTTCAAAGACAACGAAAAACTAGTCAGGTCTTAGTCAGGTTTTGAAAGGGAAGTGCTCCCTCATCCTTGGGACTAGGTTTGTCTAGCTATTAGGAAATATATGACTTTAGAAGGTAGGCATAGGGTGTTTTACTACTACCATCTGCCTCTTCTCAATCATCTTCGTCATAAAATGTTGTTAATTTTCCCTTTCTTCTTGGGAACTGATTTGGAGAATTTTGTTAAGATGTGTTTGGACACTACTACCCAAAACCCTAATGAAACACCCCCTATTGCTCCACCAGGGCCTCATCCTGAGGCTTTATCACTTCCATTTAGCTATTTGTCTGCCCAAACCTATATTTGCTATCTGTATCAAGGAGCTTGAACCCCTTGACCAACCCACTACGAATCCCTCCTCGATCGAGTTTGTGGGCCCTAAAAGGAAAACCCCTTTGGTGGACACCAAAACTTCGATTACCCCTAAGCCTAAACCCCTTGCCAAGAAGAATAAGGGTTGTGTAGGGACCGCTTAGTCAAAAGTAGCTTTTGAGTTCTGTGAGCTCAAAATTTCTCCCCGCAAGATTGAAATCAAACCAACTGCAAGGAAAAAAGGCAAGGAAGAGGGTAAATGCCTGGTGGAGCTGCAGACCATGGATAGCGAAGGGAAGAACAATGTGGGTAAAGATTCTAAGGGGGACACTGTTGTGGCTGCTACTGTGGATATGGGGATGGAGAATACTAGCATCAGGAGATCCCATAGATTGGCAAAAAAACAAAAAGGAAGTTCCTGTGAATGATATTTCAAGTGAAAAAGAGTAGACGGACAACAAAGTCAAGAGTAAGGAAGATGTGGAGGAGGAGGAAGAATTTGTGGAGGGACCTATTCTCTTTTCTGACTTCAACAAGATGCTCCATGAAGATTTGATGACCCACTCCTCAGACCCTAGGGCTATGGAGAAAGATAATGCTAAGACTATGGACAAGGAGGATGATTATAGCAAGTTGCTGGAGTGAATGGATAAAATTGAAATGAATTTTTCTAGGTTGACTCGATTCACTATTAAAATTATCCACCATTCTACATGTACCCTTTCTGTTGTGTTCAAGGAAGAAGTGGAGAAGAAGACTATGGAGGAGGGCCCCAACTAGGTTGGGGAGGATTTTTTAAACCTTCTCATAAAGAAATGGGAGGGTATAGAAAATTAGTATGCTGTATCTTTGTTATGTTTTGTCATTGGGTCTTCGTGTGTTGGCTTTCGGTCTGCTATCTTTGTGTCCTGTTGTTTTAGTGGATTCTGGTTTAATGTTTTAATGTTCTGTACTTTATTTTTTTGGCCCTTTAGGCTCGTGGTGTAAAGGTTTTTTCACCCTATAAATACAACTTAATATATCAAAAACATTTAAAAAAAATTAAATTCAAAGCCTGTAAAACAAAACTTTATAATGCAACCTAAATACTTTAAATATTTTTAAAAATATTTTATATGGATTTTAAAAATTCACAATTCAAAAGGGCCATATAATTTCACTTGGATGAAGTATATCAACTACATGGGTTGACAACTATCATAGTTTCACATCAAGAGAAATAAATCGACAAGATAATTTTAAATAAATAAATAAATAAAATTCTCTAGAAAATTTAATTAAAACACTACAATATCAAGTTAACTAAGAAATATCAAAATCTCGTAAAATCCATTAAATAACACCAAATCCTAACACATCTAGAAGTGCAAGAATGAAACCAAGGAATGGAAAAAAAACACAATACACTAACACACTTGAGAACTCACAAATATCATTAGGTCTTCCATACCCATGGTGACGAGATGAATGGGTTGACACATAGGGATAGTCTCATTACTTCCTTAGATGAAGCAAAATGGCTATTATGAAAATCCATGAGCTACTTCTCCACATGCCACCTCATTGGCCATTGTACTTATAGGACCCGCACACTTAATTGCACATATCAAATCTAACAAAAAAATCATAGCCAAAGCAATATGTGGTGTTAATACATCATCATGTTCTTTGAAATCTCATTATGACATTTTGAATATTATCAATCTGAATTAATCATTTAATTAGAATATGAGTGGTTTCCAATCAATTTTATGATATTAAACATGGTAATGCATTAGCCTAAAAATTGACTTAACAAGTCATAACATCTATTCAAGAATGAAAATATAATTTTGTGAGTCACATTCAAGAAAAGATAGCATAAATATGATAACATACATAATTAAGCATAAATCAATATGAATTATATCATAGGATAACTATCTAGTTGTTTTAGATCACATAAATTATATCAAACAAACAATAACCATAGTAAGGAGTTAAACATAGGTGGGTCTTACATTCTCCCCCCAAGGATTAGACTTACTCCTGGAAGTCTACAATGGTTAAAATGAAGCACATCTTTAACTTTTTGCATTAGTTGAGGTTATCCACCACACAAGACACACAATTATGAGGGAGAATCACTATGAATAATAATCACACATGATAGTTTTTCTCAATGCAATATATTACATATACAATAATAGAAACAATTTACTATTCTTTCATCAAGTTAAACATTTTGATAACTAAGTGTTAATAACCAAAGTATTACTATTTTAGTGACATCAATGATTTATTCATTCATAAAGCAATGATATGTTTTTCAATGCTAATTAGAAATCAAAATGTTCCTAATCACTTTCTTACACACACTAGCTTTCACTATGCTCTCTTTATGCAAATTATTTGCAAAAACTATTTAGTTCACATGATAATACATCTAATGCATAAATTATAACATCAACTAGTTCTTATGGTATTGCACTTAATGAATACACTTATAGAATACATGATTCAATTATTTACATCACAGGTTTTGACAATACAAGCTCAAGTAATGCTCCATGAAAACTACAAATTAACACCATAGTATCCAAGAACCAAATGGAATGGTGGTCTCAATTCCCTCCAAGGACCCCTCGATACATTTCTAAGGCATCCATTTCTCTTGTTTGTTTAAGGGGATTAGCCTACAAGAGAAAGATGAGACAAATCACACATTAGTATAGGAGGGAATGGATATGACTAGTAATACTCAATCCCATTTGAAACCTCCATCCTCACATAATATTCCCCATGCTCCACTCCCTTATAACAATCCTACCATGATCTAACTCGAATATGGTAGAGATAGAAAAATACAACACAAGGCCAATAGGCTAAAATAATAATAAAAATAGTATAGCCACCACAATTTCAAAAATGCTAAATAAAAAATATCTTAATCTCAACAATAAGGAAAAATGAGCTCAATTTCAACAATAAACCATATGCACCCATAAGAGTGAAATGGAAATAATTTTGAGAATTTTTGGCTAAGCTACTCACACCCAATGATAATAAAAAAAATTTAACTATTGATCCTCATAAGAAAATATAAAATTTAAAAGTATCCAAATATAAGATTTTCAAACTTGAAATTGCATATTTACATTCACTATGTGACTATATCTAGCCCCTAATGAGGGAGGATGGGAATTTTCATCATAAAAGGTAGAGCATCCTTCACAAGGATCTCAAAATAAATAAATATTTGTGCACCTTCATGTACTCCAATTGCATTACATGGAATCATGTCCTATAATCACATAACTCATATGCTTTGATAACAACCTGGAATCATCTCCTACACTCATGTAGAAACAAAAATGAGAGATGGCATCATTTCCCTACAACACATGTTGGAACATATTATTGCCTCAACATGGAATTAGAGTATCATTCATAAATTTTTCACCAGGTGTCCAACAAAAAGTTAGTAACTCATAGCCATAATAGTAACTATAAACAAGATATTGCATCAAGATACAATAATACCATGGAAATAACAAGATAAGATAGATTAGAACTATGAACCAACTTAGTGGTTCCATCAGCAAGGAGGAGTAGTTCAGTACTCTACAAAGGAAAATTATGGTCGCTAAGGATTCCCCTTAGCCAATATAGCAACATAACACCATATATTCATAAGTTTTCCACTACCCTACTCAACTCCACACATGTTGAGGCCATCAACCTAACAATTGGCTGTCAATAAGGTACACATCCAAGCAAGCACACAAGTATGACTCCACCACACTCACAAAAAAAACACTCAATCCAAGGACAAATATTCAATATCACAAGATCAATGATACATAAAGAAAGTACAAGGAATTCACAACACATCACATATATAATAACAAAGGAATATTCATATTCACAAGGACATAAAAAATCAATCACGAGTGTTCTCAACATATTGTACATCCAAATATATCTTCTTTCAAATATACCACAATTTTATGTACATGAATTCTGCATGGGGATACTTGTGTTCACATTAAACATAATAACACCATTTATTTCCATTTCATTATTCAGTGACTAAAAAACATACTTGAATAAGGTGAGGTCACTCATATTTAAACAAAAATTATCTTCATAAATATACATCCTATTCAAACATTTCTAACAACACATAAAACATTTAAAAATGTTCTTATGAACATAGAAAGATTATTTTGACAACACAGTCACATGATATACTTATTCACCTACTCATAAAGTATTTTTCATAGACATTTAAATTTATCACTAAAATCCCTATACGGATCATTTATAATTCAACTACAACCACCAATTATGAATGGTAATCATATAATAAAATAAAATAAAATTCATAAGATTTGATTCAAATTTTTTGAGCATGTATAAAATTAACATAACATGCTATTTAAAATCAATGAAGGGGTTTCTAATATTCAACACACTTTTATCCTTCCAAAATCCAAGCAGGTTGAAGAAAGAATCTTGACCCGCATGAGTGTAACTCTTTTCACCACAACCAAACATCTTGGCTAGATATAATACCAGTTGCTCAATGTTCTAGGTATAATAACACCTACATACAAGATCTTTCTACTATCCAAATTCATTATTAGTGGATATCATACAATGTTACACATATTTATGCAGTGTCTAGCTCTATCAAATAATATACTAGCATAAAATTAGACCCAAGGACTTAGATCATCCATCCAAGATGACCTAATTCATCTTGCAAAAGCTTATTTTGCATGATCAAAAGTATACTATTCTAACACATAAAATGAAAATATTAGCAATGACCACTAGAACCACAGATAACTTTATGCACTAAGGATCACATATAATATGTAGGGTCCATATACTATACATGTTACAATAGCATGGTCGTCACTTTTTTTTAACAAATCATAATGACTATATACTAAGCTTTACATGGAGTATATCATAAGTGTGCATATGCTCGACATGCCAACCTCTAGGGAATAGATCAACTAAGAGAGCATATAATGTGTTTTTTTCCATAAAAAAGATGCTAAATTACTAATATAAAATCTTTTCTATGTTGAACATGTATAAATCTACAAGAAGGTAAACAAAGGATCATTCAAAATTTGAAATCTAATGCCCTCTTTCATTGTGATAGATTTCCAAGATAGGACTATATGTCACCATGAAATAATTCAAGCTTGCAATAATCATTCAAATGACTACCATTCAAAATATAGCATCTTTGTAAGCATTAAAAGCATCTAGAATAAGGTAATAAAATAACAAAATTAGGGTCTAACAATTTCATGCAAAAAAAAATCACTTAACAAGAACCATCAACAAAACTCAAAACTAGTCAAAACTACTAGATATACAAGATCACACAACAAAATAAAACCCATAAACATTCCTAGATCCCTAATGTTACAAACCTGGCTCTAATACCAATGTAAAGCCTAAACTTAATATTAGATATTATTTTTTGAAAACACAAAAAAAAAATTCCACAATAAAAACAACTACAAGTTACTTTTCTCACAAGCTTACATGAGTGTTGTCCCTTGACAACACTAGTACAAGCACCAACACATATGCATAATAACCCATGTAGGTAATGTTGTCATGAGGATTGCAACTTGGTTAAGTGTAAAACTTAACTATCCTGTGAAACATGGGACCATCTTCAAGCTATGGGTTGCTTATGGGGAAGATGAACCTCTAGAGAGGGTCGGTTCCCTTGATAGACCTATAAACTATGGGCTTGATGAGAAAAGGGGGAGAAGAACTGAAAATAAAAGATTGTTGACCCTAGGAGGTGATGCAATGAACTTTAAAATGACACATACCTGCTGATTTAACTCACAATTTCTCTCAAAAAACTACTCTATTCTATGCACAACTCAATTTTTGAAAAACTCATACAAAAGTGTTTCAAAGGAAGGTTATGTTTTAGGTTTTATTGAAGTAAAACAATGTGTTTTCATAACTACAAACTCTAAAAAATAGTTAACATAGCCTATGACCTGTATGGGTTTTTCTTATTATGTAAATAAATGTTTGAAATGAAACATAATTCAAGGATTTTTCATTTATAATCACAATAATGAGATCAAATCATATACAAAGAAATTCAACACAAGAATTTTGAGAAGGAAAATATGATGCTTTTATTAAAATAGTAGGATTTTTGCTTGTACAAATATGAAAATACTACTACAAACTACATAAAATTGTTATAAATTGAGAAAATTCTCTCAAAGATGAGTTGCAATCTCATTCTTTTGCATAAGGCCAAAAAGAAGAAAGGAAAGAACTAGCCCTAAAATGAGTTGAATACTTGGCTTTATGGAAAGCCACCTCTTGCTTGACTGAAGTTGAACCTCATGGAAGAGGTTGAGTTTGTGTGATGAGTTGAGAGCTAAATGGATGTGGAACTCCCTTTGAACTAGTAACAAATCATGCAAAGCTTTGTGAAGAAGAATTGAATTTGACTTTGACCTCTTCTCCTTTACATGCTCCTTGAAGTGTGCCTCGAATTGAACTTGAATTAATCTTTATAAATATGCATGAAATTGATTGGAATTGATGTCTTCAATCAATTTGCATCAAACTATAAGTTGTTGGGAACACAAGGCAAAAAATCCTCTATTTTAGGACCCTAAAGTGCCTCAAATTGCATGCATATGGCTCCAAAATCCTCCTAACTTAGGTTACACCCATGCAAGCTTCTCAAGTAGGCCTAAACTAACTAAAAGTATCACCAAACTGAATGTTTAACTCCCCTTGGCTTGAGAAAGATCATGCATGATGATGTTAATTTGGAGTTTATTCCAGATAAGTAGGTCTTCAAGGTGGCATAGGTTAACTCAAAGTTTTACCAATTGATGCATGCTTTCATCTTTATAATTTCTTCATCTATTAAAGCTTGGTATAAATGTCATAACTTTTGCATTGTGCTTTGTCCTTTCACGATCTTTCAAAACTATGCTTGAAACCTTTGGTGACTCATCTCTGTCTGCATGAAACAAGGTCTTCTTTCCATATAAATTGATGGTCTACTCTTGCATACTACTGCCACCATTGTCCATACATTTCTCTATCCATTATCCACTATCATACACCTTTACTTGGCCTTGCACTGATTGTTATGGTTAAACAAGACTATTATCATGCCTAATTCATGGTGACTATACCTTAACTGATAAAAGTTGACTGCCATTTTGCATTATTCTGCCCTATTCACCTTTTGAAGACTGAAAAAAATAGGGTCTCATTACATTAGCTCTTCATCATAAGGTCATAAATCATAGTCCTTAGGTTCTTTATCAAGGTCACTATTATTGATCAAGGGTCTTCATGTAAACCATTGTCAAGATCCACAATCAAGGTATTGACTATCCATAAATTGTAACATTTCATGAGATCACATTCTTTGAGGTATTTTGTCAAACAATCCACATGCATTATTACCATTTAGTATTTACACCTTGATTGTGCATTATAGTTTCTTTTCTCTGTACTTGGAACCCTTGTCTTTGAAGTGATTTGTGGACTATCACCTTCACATACTTCTGCCCTTTTATTGAACCCTTGTGAACACATGGGGTTCCATCTATCCCTTCCTCATTGAGTTGAATGTCCTCTATTGCACTGTCCTTAAGTATTGGCTGTCCATAAATTACACTATCCTTAGGTCATTAACTGTCCTATATCGCACTATCCTTAGGTATTGATTGTCCATAAATTGCACTATCCTTAGGTCATTGAATGCCCTCTATTACACTATCCTTAGGTATTGACTGTCCTAAAACCTTTGTTTAATCAATGTTATGATCCTTCATCTTTTCTCATAGGACTATCCATTTTTATTAAAATGTGACTATCCTTGTAAATGTGACTATCATGTGGTTCTTTTCTCTGCCTTTTGTGATGCTCATGATCTCATAAACGACAAATTTTAAACCTCATCATTAGGACTACCTTTTCAAGGAAGTGATTGTCCCTTTAACTATAGATTGTGATTCCTTACATGGTGATTGTCTTCAAGGTCCTTGTCTTTTCATCTCATCTGACTATTTTCATTAAATAATATTGTCCTCTCTTTCTTGTGCTCTTTATGGTGATTGTGGACTATCATTTTTGACTATGACTGTGACTCTTATCCTTTCATCTCATGCTAACTCAATAACCACTATCATCCTTGCACATTCTCTTAACTCTGCCATTCCTTCATTTAATTAATTTCCCCCCTTGTATTTCATGATCACTGTCATATAGATGGTTCAACATTTCTGTCCAAAGGAATATCTTTCATATCTTGATCATTTGTATGGTCTTCATCAAAACTCAATGTCATGGTAATCTAAGTATAGTCACATAGTGATGTGGCTCAAGGACAGGGTACCTTGCCAGGCAACCCACCTTTGTAGCCAAACAATTCCAAATTCATCTCACACATGTTCATTATTCTACTAGGAAATTTAATTCTTACTCCAATCATCAATTCAATTGGTAAACTCAAATTGACATACACAGAAGTGCACATAAAACTGTTAGCATGCCACTTTTTGAAATTTAATTTGACTATGCAAAAAACTTCCATTTTCTATAAAAACTTGTACATCTAAAGTTCCCACCTTCATCTATAATAATAAAGGTGGATGAAAATTTATCTACCCATAGTACCATACTAAAAATCAAGCTGAAATCCCAAAAAAATCATTTCTAAATGTTGGAACTATGTTGCAAACAACCTTGTGACATACCACTTTTTGAAATTTAATTTGAACCAGTAGATGAAAATATTTTCTTCTAAAAACTTGTATAAATAAATCTCCCATATCCATCTATATGAATACATGCTCATAATATTTTTTTTGCCAACAACACTATGCTTAAATTCAACCCCAAAACAAAAAAATCTATTTCTGGGCACTAGAACTGTGTTGTAGACTTCATCAACAACTCATAACCTTTTCTCCACTCCTCAATCTAGTGCACCCAAAATGACTGTGCAACAAGAAAGAGCCTTTTCTCTTTTTCCCCTTATCTCTTCACCTTCCTCTCCCTAATTTGGCATCCAACAACTCAACCCAAGAAATCTAAAAAAGAATCAAATTTATTTTGATTTTGTATTTTATTTTCTCCAGCACAAACAACCCTTACCATTCTTCCACAAAGCTCAAAAAAAATTTAAAATATGGGAAATATGTTTGCACTTTACTCTGCCTTTTATAATTTGGAAAACAAATTCACCAAATAATGAAATTGATCCCACAACAAATATATATCAAAATTTTATATTTAAATGGAAACAATGACTTCTAAACAATTGTTTATAAATAATCAAAATCACACCTCTAGATGGATATTGAAACAAAAAACCAAATGGATTTTTTTTTTTGTTGATGTCAATTTCCTATGGACCCAGATGCTCCTACATCACATAGATTATCAAGACCTATTATGACTGTCACGGTCAAGGTCTGCCATGTCTTCATTACAAGATGCCAATCATAAATCACAAGGTCTTTATCATATTCAAAGTCATCATAGTCATAACCCCTATCACTTTTCACAACTCTTCCCTTTCTTCAATTGTGACTTCATTATCATTGTGAACCATCTCTTAACAAGGGATTTCCAATCAAGAAATTGAAAAGGGGATTGTAATTTCTTAATGCATTGTATATGGATAAAAATATTGTCAATTTTTTCTTGTATTCTGAAACCATACCTAAGCATATTCATGGTGGATTTCTTAAAATTTTTTCCCTTCATCATTTGTGCATTTTGGACTGTCATTCATTTGGTCCCCTTTTTCCTAGGACTGTTCTTGATAGATAAGAATGTCTCCTTCATTGAGTTTATTGTCCTATTTTTATGATTTTCCATTTTGTCATTCAAAGCCTTGTGATTGTCTCTTTCTCATTGCATAGTCACTCTTCATACTTGAGGTGGCTTGACCTAAAGGATTGACATGTTCATAAGTTTGTCCTCATTATAAGACATTAGTACAACTCTCATACATAGTCACAAGGTCTATGACCTTGTTGTCAAGGTCATTTTCATAAGGATCATTGACTGTCACAAGGATAATTTGCTCTCTTTATGCTAAATGTCACTATTGTTCCATAGTCATAGGTCAGTCCCTTTATTTATCACAATTTTGTTCACTGATGACAACCCTTATTTATTAGTATTTCCTTTTTGACTGTGCTAAGGATTTCTCACTTTGTTTTTATTCTTCATAAATAACTTTACATTGGGCTGCTACTGTCCTTCATCATTTGATTTGACTTGACTATCTTTGGGTTGTATTTGACTATCTTCATCATTGAATTATCCTCTGTCATTAGTATTATTTCAAACCTACCTCTTCATGAGTCTTATGAGGCCAGTGCCTTCCTCATGGTGAGGACTTCCTTTGCTCAAGAAGACTGTGACTATCCTATGCAATTTTGTGCTTGCTCCTCATTTAGGACTGTCACTTATTTGTCAATCTCTACTACTTTTCCCTATTTTATTTCTTACCGCCCTCTTGTAATCATAGGTCATCTAGCTAGGATTTTTTCATTTTCATTACCATGGATGAAAACTCTTCCTAACTTCCCCTTTCTAAGACTCAATGTGATTGTTGGTTGTGAAAGGACCATCCCATCTTGATTTTATTCCTCTTCATATAATAGTCCCTCACATCATTCACAGTCATAAATGAATTCATCTCATAAATGTATGTCATTTCCTTTCAAATGTGACTGAAATCCTTGTCCTTTCACCTCATTATGGTTGGCCCTAGCATTCATGATGGTTAAGGGTCTTTCCCAGGATTGAAACCTTGCTTCTTGATGAAGATTGATATGACTTCTAAATCTCCTTCCACTATTTCTTGCTCTTCATTTGATTTTGTACCCCTCCATTTTTCTCTTTGATCGAATGCAGTGTTTCTTTTATGATATGTTTTATTTCTGTTGCATTATGACTATGGAACTTAGTTATTTTACCGCTATCTGTTAAGCGATGTAAACATTATGTTTTGATGTGATGGTACTTTATTCAGATGTTATTATTATTTCATGTTACGGATTGCATTAGCATGTATGTGAATTACTGATGCTTTATGTTTTGATTATATCATGGATGATTAGATGCGTCAGTTAGTGTTATTGTATTGGTGAAGGGGACGGGATCACATCACTCGCATGCGAGTGCCCTGGGATTCCGCGATTTCCTCTTCACGGTGTGTTTTAATATATTATATGCATGTTTCGACACTCGTATTGTGTGCAGGATGCAGGTATAGGACATCAACTCCACCTGGTTTCACAGGTCTGAGTGTGTCCCTTGACCAACGGTATCGATTGGGAGATAGTAACTTGGGTTTCTGTGTCAAACCATCACCCTAGCCATAGTGTGTCGTCGGTCTTAGTCGGGTTCAATGTTTTATGTTGTTAGTTTTCTCCTTGGCTTTTTATTTAAATTTCAAGTTAAAAGAGATTAAATGGCATTGGAATTTATAATGATGATTGTTTTGTCTTATTGAGATGTTGAAAATTAGTGATTAATTAATTAATTTAATTTAATTAATATAATAATCTAATTTTGAATTGGATTTATTCTATGGTCTAATGAAATTAATAAGGATAAATTAAATCAGATTAGTTGGTTGGCTTAATGTGATATTTTGATTTAAATGGAAAAATAGAAATGAAGTTGAAAAGAATTCCCTTATGAATTGTTGAATTCAATTTGGTTAAAAGAAAATGTAAATTGTCATTTGGGTTAAAAATGTAATTTTAGTTAAAAGATATATGCAAATTTCATTTGAAAATTGAATTGTTTGAAAATTACAAATAGAAAATATCTAAATTAGCAATCAATGTTGGTGGGTGGATTCAAAGTTAGGGCTTTGACAAATTTGGAGAGGATTTTTGCATAAGGTAATTGGGATTTTTATTTTGAATTTTAATTGGAAAATTTGGAGAGAAAACTTGATGGAAACTCTTGGAGAAAATTGAAAAGGAAGATTGAGGTTTGGGTGAAGCAAATTGGAAAAGGAAAGGGAAGAACTCCATTGTTGAAGCTTGCAAGTTGTGGAGAAAACACAAGGTTCTACTATTTTTCTTCCTTTTTCTTCTCATTTTGAAAGAATGAAATCATAGTGTAGTTTCTTTGAAATTCATATGAAAAATGCTCTATTTTAGTAAACTTGTAGTTAGATTTGGCAAATTGAAACCAAACCAAAATTTTCCTCCAAACAAGTAGAATGAAAGTTAAGGAATACCTCCATTTGAGAAATTATTTGAAAACCCTCTTATTATTTTTTGGAAATAACTTTTGTTCTTGCCAAGTTTTTGGTTTATTTGCTCAACTTGGGTTTAAAATTAAATTTTGGATATATATATATATGCCAAATTTTATTCACAAATATATATATATTTTAAAAAATGGGTATTGGGATAATATGTACCTTAAAAATCCCCATGTGAATGAATGGTTAATTTTCGTTATTATTTCCTACTGTGAGTGAAACTCAGAAATAAAATAAAATATATTTATTTATTTTTTTGTTGCAGCGAGGTGGGCGG
>VDFB02007710.1:0-20021 GCA_007258455.2 Sequoia sempervirens | reverse complement strand
GCAATACATTAGGAAATCTTCTAAAGACATTCAAGGGCTGAATCTTCATGTTGTGCTACATAATTTCAAGATAAATCATCATGGAAAGGTTATATATTCCATCATTTCATGTTTCATTAGTTTCTTTCATCATTTTGGTTTAATTACCTAAACGGGGTTTGACCAAGGCAAACCCCCATGGCCTAACAATCAACATTTCTTCTTCTTTTTCTTGTGTGTTTGCAGATTTAGGTCTCTTGGAAGCTTGGAAATCATTGAGGATCAAGTTTAAAATTCATTCAAGTCATCCATTCATCATTCAATTCAAAATATCAACAAAAAGTCACTTTCAGACCCGAATCCAACAATTTCATAAGTGGGCACCTAAAGGAAGAAGTGTAGATCTAGCTCCATAGAATCAACTCCTAAATTTGTTGATTCTTGTAGGTGAATAATTCACCACCCATGGTGACTAAGTCCCATCTATCGGCCTAAAAAGTGGTTTTAGTTGGAATTTAGTTTCGGAGAAGGGAACCTATTGGAACTTTTAATCAGAAGTAGGACTGATTCGCCATGCATGGTGAATCTGTCCTAGTGGCCATTAACAGTGACTTCTGGAACCTTCCAAAACCTTCCAACAATAGTAATCTACCTCTAGGTGCACTCTGATAAGTCATCAATTATTTTTGTTTTCATTCGTTTAGGTTTCTAGTTCATATTTGCAATCAACATTATGTTTTCCAGCATCTTGCATTAGGATAGTTTATATTCATTTATTTGCATTTGTAAGCATTCAGACACATCTACACACACTTCACATCAAAATCCCATCCATCCTTACATTAATCTTGAGTGAAACATTGTGAATTTTGGTCCATCCTTCCCCTTTTAGGTGCAAAACCCTAAGAGAGCAAGGAAGGATTTGGGTACCAAAATCCTTCATTTCATGAACAAAAATAGAAATAGGATAAGGAATGTTTAAAGGGGTTTTTCTTTGTTCATGTAAGGTCTCATTTTAGGGAACATTGCGCCTAATGTCTCCAAGATGGGACAAGTCTAGGATAAAAGATTCACAACTTAGGGAATGTAATGCATAGCATCACCACTAAGAGAAATGTCATAGGCCAAGAAAGGTTGCAATATTGGAGGACATGAAACCTAGTGACACCACCAAGAATAAGACACATCGCATGACGTAAGAAGAATGCACTATGAAACATGACATATAGTAAAAAAATTCAAAATGATAATGTGAATGTATGCCCCCACTTTAAAGGAATTGCTAAACACCATGCTGTGAGAAATTACTTTAATGTAGAAAATGATAAATGCAAAACAATAAAGAAGACATGAGAGCTTATTTGGAAATCTCTATGTCAAGTATATGTTTCCAAATGAAGCTATATCATAAAATAGGGTTTTCCCCCAAATAAAATCCCAAAAACATAAGGGATCCATGGATTTGGGGTTAGCGTATGTCTTTATTACAATGTTATTATAGAGCTCAAAAATTTCATCATTCCCCAAATAACACATGGAATGGGAAGAATGAAACATAGAGAGTGAAATCAAAGAAAAATATTTTGGGTCAACATGGGATAGACCTAAATGCCTCATTGCCTTGCATCATCCCCAAAAGGAAAACACAAGATAAAAGAAAAGATAAAGGCTTATGACATATAGAAGAATGTAGGTACAAATAGAGGAATGAACATAAAGAAATTTCAAATATAATAGTATTGGGGATCACATTATGCACATGAAATCACACAAAAAAAAATGAAAAGAAAATAAAGAAAAAAATAGTAAGGTGCATGCGATTCAACCTATAGCAGGTCGTTTGCATTCCAATCTTTTTTATCATATGCAGAAGGTGAATAACTAGCCAAAGGGACAAGGTCAAGTGCCAAACTAGGAAAATCACCAAGTTCAACACATGGCGAGTCAATCTTTTTACCTAAGGATCATCACAATTGTTATCATTTAATCTCATGGAAGAGGAAAATAATAAATTTAGCTCATTATGCACTTCATCAATTTTAGCAACAACAAAAGGTCTAATGATAATATCCATGGAAGGTACTTGTTCTTGTTGTGGTCAAGATATAGGATTTTCTTATTGCAGTGGGGGTGGAGACTCATCATGCATTGCTTGAGATAAGCTTAGATTTTGATTTTCTATGTTGTTATTTTCATAAATTTCTTTTAATAAACAAGCAATAGAATGTCATCTACACCTACGCTCTCTATCATTTCAATTTATTTTTGTTTTGTTTTCAATTTGTGATTGTGTAGGAGGAATTTTATCAACCATAGGTTTCTTTTCTTCCCTTAATGGATGAATGAAAGGAACCATGGGATGTTGTTCAACCACTTTCTCTTTAGCTTTATAAACTTGTTTGATTTTATGAGGCATGAAAGGATTTTTTTTGGTTATCTCATGGTCTCTTATAGGAAATAGGCAAAGGATTTTCTATGGTTTGGTCTTGGTTACTTGGAAGGGCTTTTGGTTCAATCATGGGTTGAGGCATATTACTCATGGATAACTCTACTATGCATTTTGCTTTAAAATTTTGATAGGATTTGAAAAATAATTCCTCACAAGGCCTAATAGGTTCCATAGATTCGAGCCAAAATAAATCCAATGAGAAATTCCCATAGGAAGATACAGGATTAAAGCCACTATGTTGCACAGTAAAAATCTCATTTCCAAATGGACACTTTAAGCATTTATGTACTATTGATAGGATGAATTTCATGGAGCGAAGCCATGGGTAGCCTAACTTCACATGAAATTGGTCTGATGATGGGACGATGGAGAATGAGACACTTAATTTTTTTGGTCCAAATTTTAGAGGAAGAGTTATCAAACCTATCATAGGGCAAGATGAACCAACAATTTTTGGGTGTTGTTCTATGGACTTCTCTTGCACTCTTAGGATCTTTCACCTAAAAGGAGAGAGATAAAACCCAAAAATTGAAGTGGTTCACTCAAATAGATTATTTTATGATATAATTAAGACTAAATGCAATGGTGTAAAGGCAACTAAATTATGTAATTGACTGATTATTAATGCAAAACTAATGAAATGTGCAATGTTTGAAAACACGGTGAGGTATGCAGAAAAGGCAATAGAAATGAAAACTAATGCAAACATAATTGAACAAGGTCAAACATAGTGCACTTGAGAATTGGATGATGAATATGGAATGTTCTAAAATCTGGCAGAGATCAATGTAAATCACCAGTGGGACTCATTCACCACTGATGGTGAATCAGTCTCGCTTTTGACAAAAACACTTGAAAACTGCTTTTCAACAGTCATGATATGGAATATGATAAAATAACCTCTTTCAGCCTTAAGGTGGGACTCATTTGCTACTAATAGTGAATCAATCCTCCTCCAAAATTTTGTGAAATCAAAAGTCAATTCTGTAGCTCCAGATCTACACTTGTCTTCTTGTCAAGTTGACCGATTCAAATCTATAGAAAACAGACTATAGGTTGTCTCCAAGCTTGAAATAGAGTTTAGTTGACTTAAAACACTTTGTTGACTTATTTACCACCTTTCAACACCTAATTTCTTGATGAATCCACATAAAAAAGTCTACAAACACACATGCAAAAGGGGGAAAATGGTTAAGGGCTAGAGTATAGGGATTTTCCTTGGTCAAATCCCACTTCGGTAATCAAACTCTTAATGAATAAATGAAATGAAATGAGCAAGGAATGATGAATAAACAACATGCAAAAGTCCTAGACTCACCACAACCTTGTTGAAGAAATCTAAAGATATGTCAATGGCTGCTCCAATATGCTTGATTCAACAATGTTATGATGCTTCAATAATTGAATGGATGATTGATTGGATGATTGAATGCTTGAATGAGTTAGGTGAATGGGGGTTGAAATGAGAAGAAAAACACTTATTTATACACACTTATTCCCTAATAACCCAATAATGCCTCATTATAGGCTGACATAAGGTATTTTTAAATAAAAACCAAAAAGGAATTTTGAATTATTTTGAATTTGGAGCTAAAACAGGACTCATTAAACCACCTATGGTGAATGGGTCCCTCCTTGGGCTTGTAGAATTAAGGTTTTCGGGGAATTAAGTCACATTTAATGGTATTTAATGAGAGTTTACATTAAAAAATACACTTAATTAAGTCTTATGAGTGCATAAAGGGGTCAAATAAAGCATAAGAAAGGTGTAAATAGTAAAATCAAGCCTAGAAAAGCATGAACAAGACTTTACAACACTTTAAAATAGGACTTGATAAGTGATGAAAAGGTTATTTTTAGGTTAATTGTAATGAAAGGTGAAACCTGTAGAAATGTGTTTACAACTACTTCACAAAGGCTTTCAAAAGACATCTTAATTTGAATATTTTTGGACCTAATGTGAATGCACAAGTTACATTGCAACATTAAATCAAAGCAAGACAATTCAAACATCACAAGAGAAAGACCTAAAAGATCATGAAAATGTCAATGATCCATTTTTCTATGGTACCCAAGAAAAACCATTATGCATTTTGATCCATGATTTTAACTATTCATAAGTATCTTAATAAAGCTCATGCATAAATAATAATTCTTTAGTTATCAAATTCTCTACACAAACAAGATCAATTAATATCCCATTAGTAGGCTTTTTATTGATTCTTCTAGCTATGTAAAGAGGACCATCGGGTGCATGTTTAAGTGTGTCATTTTGTGAGAAAGAAATTTCAAGGGCATTTTTGTTTGGCCCTTATAAGGTTGAAATTAAATGAGTCCAATCATATTGTCCATGTTTTTTCGTGTTATCATCATTCGTGTCAACATTCATCACATCATTCTTTGTTTCACTAGCTTTGACAAAGGGATGTTATTTGGCATAGGATTAGTAAAGATTTATAAATTTTAGTTAGGAGGGGTTACAAACTTATTACCTTGATCATTAACAACACCAATTTGAATATGATTAGAATCAATGAGGTCTTGCATGCTATGTTTAGGGTCAATGCAGGTTCATGGGGGTCCAATAGGCCCTTAAGTGGCAATAAAATTCAGAACAATAGAGTTAGGAAACTTGACATAAAAATTTGAATAAGTTATTAACATAATTTGAAAAATATGTAAGAACAAAATTTGTAGAAAGTTGAATGTAGTTTCTAAGATACTATTCCTTTTTTGGAAAAAAGTAAATCTATTTCTAGTGAAAATTTAAAATTTCAATGTAGTAGTACTAAATTTTTTAGGAAAAAAAAAGTAGGTGTAATAGAATAACCTAAGTACAAGAAAAAACTAATATATATATTTTTGAAATGATCAATATAAACAGACGGAACATGCTCGGATGTGTTGCATTTTTTCTGTAATTTTTTTGCAAGTAAATAATTATTTATGAATTTTTTATTTTAAAACTTTTAAAAAGTATTAAAAATTGTTTGTCTAACCACCATAACTTGGTCACATATTTATGAAATTTATTTTTTCTTCCTTTTTATCCTATAACTAGTATTGGAAGCATAGAATGTGTCATATTTTTTGGATTCAAAAAGTGTGAAATTGTTTACGAATGATAGATTTTTTAATTAACCTATCAAAGAGGACTTTAGTTATAATGTATGTAGAAAATCAATATTAATTATCTATTTAATTCTAAATAAGGCATATCTTATATTTTTGGAATGCTAACAATTTTCTCAATAAACCCTTTTTCGTTTCATCAAATTCAGATAAAAAAACTCATAAGCCACTTTTTTGTCCTATTGCCACTTTTTGGACCCCCATGATCCTAGACTCACCCTTTAAGATACTTACAATGTTATTTATCATGTCCATTTTTTTAGTGAAAATGGAAAAACGAATTTTGTCTATAGTTTGGAGGAAAAGTTTTATTAGGATTAGGAGCCCTAACAAGAGGTAGGGAAATTAAGTTCTTGTTTAAGAGCTACAACATGGTGTTATGAAGGGTATCAGGTAGAGGGGTAAATTGTCTATTTCTCTCTCCAAATGTGTATGTATTTATCATCTTTATAGCAGCCAATTGGGCGTCAACATGTTGAGTTGGTTGAGGGGGATTAATTTGTAAAAAAACCTTATGATGTTTGTTGAATGGTTGATAGTTGGTTTGAGGCATGGATTTGAATTTTTCAAGATGATTAGAGGGAGTCTTCACTTCATGACTACTAATCAAATTTTGGTATTCACAAAGGGTAGTACACAAGTGTGTAAAGGAGGGAAATTTCAACATCTCAAGTTTATCATGGGTTTTGTTTTGCAAATTGGCAATAAACATTCTTTAAAGGTTAGGATTAGGAATCTTAATGTTTATTTGTGTGTAAAGAAATTGATATCATGCTATGAAATTAGTGACCTTTTATCATCATTTTTTTTGCATGTCATGAAATCAAATAAGGTCATCTTAGGACCCATACATGTATTTGGAAATGATTAATAAAGGTATAAATAAGTTCATTGAATGAACATATTGAGTTATTTGGTAAAGAACAAAATCATTCCAAAGCAATATACTTCAAGGATCTAGGGAAGATTTTTGCCAAGAGTTTATCCCCAAAAATAAAGTCACTACATAAGGCTATGTATGCGGAAAAATTGCTAACATGATCTCCTTTTGCACCATATTTCTCAAATCTAGGAATCTTTATACCTTCTGGCATTTGTATTCTCAATATCTCCAAGGATATGGGGTTTCTTTTGACATATTGTGAAGGTTGGACATTTTGATTTTGATTGAATGTAGCAATTTGTTGTTGGAGGGATGAAACATTTTTCAAGAGTTGGTGAAGGATGAGATTATTGTTTGTGTTGTGAGATGGAGGTGAATATGGTGGAAGTGTATATGTATTTAGAGGGAAAGTGACTTGTAAGTTTGTGAAGGGAGATGGATTAGGAGATATGAGATTTGAATGCACAAAGATAAAGGGATTACTAGTGGAAATACTTAAGAAAGTATTGACATTGCTAGTAGGTTGTGTTAGCTCCCCAAATCTGCACCCTATTTGCTAAGCCTTGAGTGAACTTAGTAGATTTAAACTAACATGGGGTTGCTTTCATGACGCAGGAGCATCCAGTGGTGTAAGGACAATCTTGCATCACCCAAAAATAGTTACATTTCAAGTTTCTCAGTTTTTAGATGTTTTTACATTTTTGGATACCCTTTTCGTCATAATGGAATTCCTAATTTATGATTTTTATTTTCTATTCCTGGGTTGAAAGATATTGCAGTTTTAGTTTCCCAGATTTGCACCTGAAAATCTTCTAAGTTAGATTTGAGGCACTTAGAGTTCCCAGAATGGCCCTGAAACTTGATGAAATTGGCATAGCTAATTTTGAGCGCGTTATTGACTTCAAGACCTTTCCAACGATTCAAATGGTTCGAATCGAAGTCCCTAATCAAAAGTTATGGCCTCGGAAGTTGGCACTTTCTAGAAGATACAATTGCAAATGTTCTTTTGAAATTTGAACTTCAAGTTGTAATTTTTGGCAACTGCCTAAACTCAAATTTGAATGTTGTTTTGGCTCCAAACTAAAGAGGAGCTCTATTTAAGGGGGGTTTCTAATTTTGGGTAACTTTTGGGGACAAGCTCGCATATTGCGAAAGGGTGATTCTATAGCTTTCTGTAACTTGCATGTGTTGTAGAATTGGGGATTTGAGATCCTCTACATGTAAGAAGCTCCATTTTCTGAATAATAAAATTATTCTCTTGTTTGTGGGTTATTTTCTAAGTCCTGCCCTCATCATTTAGGTTGTGGGTAACCTATTTGAAAGCAGACCTCTGGGTTATGGGTCGGCTTCCCCTTTTGATGCCACTTAACTACTTAATCTATTGAGGTAAGGGTAAGGATTTGCATAAAATAAACCTAATGATGAAAATAACCTAAGGTGATGCACCAAAACAACCTAGACCTATTACTAGCCTTACACATTCAAATTAATATCTCAAAGCTAACTCACACAACTCCCTATCCAATGCAGTTCACATCAATAATTTATAAAGAGTTATGTAACAATGTTTCCAAAAGGAAAAATAGATTTCACAATCAATAACACCACTAAAAAAAATAGTTTATAACCTATAAACATACATTTTCTATCACATGGATGCATGAAACCATGGGACAAGTTTGTAAGGAAAGATGACTTTTCACAAAGTAGACTAATCAACCATTAATGACATACCATAAAACATGAAGAGAGAAGATAAAAATGTTCCAATCTATTAATTCAAAGTGCTTACTATATAATAGGCATGTTTGAGTTACAATACAACTCCATGAAAAATAACTCGCAAAAGGTAAGCTATCCTCCTACTAGAAAAGAAAGAACTCCTCCAAATGACCAAAATCAACATACTTAAGCCAAAACCATCAAAAAACCCTCACAAGTGTTTCTAGAAGATTCTAGTCAGATAAAATAGAAAAGGCCCCAAAAGAACCTTCTAGAACTCTTGAAAATACCCTCCACATGAAGGAAAAATAGGCCAAGTCAATAGTCACCCCAAAAATGTGACAAAAAATGCCCCTAGTTGGCCTCCCCTTCATCAAAATTAGTCAAAACAACATCCCACACATCTCACACTTCTAAAATTTATCATTGGTCCTCATACAAGACTTGACCACATTCTCCATCATGCAATATGTGTGTTTTTGAAAACACATGGCTTTAAAAAAGAATTAAAGATAATGACCTTGTTAAGTAATTCATAAAACATCACTTAACAAGTCACTTTACAATTCAAGCATAAGATCAAAATGCCCCACCATTAATATGCATTACATTTGCATTTGAAGCAACTAAAAGTGACTTTCAAATCACTTATATGATATTTCAAAAATTAAAAACCAATGCAACATATAATATCATATCTTAAATCCCTCAAAATTTTCCAAGGAATTGACCATCAACTCACCATATTCTGCATTTTACTCACATGTCATACACATTGTTTTGCAAAGGAATTATAATCTTCAACAACACTTAGCCAGTATGGCCAACCTCCAAGTCCCTTGGAAAGCATATTCCAAGTCACATGACATTGGGAAAACACAAGGCATATCACATAGGTCATCGTATACTCCATATTGCATTGCACACTCCATTGGTAAATTGATGACTTAGTAAAGTTTTTTAAAAAGGGAAAAAGTCTTAAGGCATAAAATGCCTAAGGGAGAACACCATATGTTTCAGTCCCCATTATTTACCATGTGTTTTATTTTAAAAATAAGGGATAAAAATACCACCGAAATCCAAAGGAGGTCAAACCCTAAATGACAAAACATTGAAATGATGAAGAAAACATCATCATTTCATCATTGAAGAATCTAGAGCAAAGCTCTGTTGTCATTAGGGTTTGGAAAAAAACATAGGAAAATGCTTTGCTGACTAGTTTTTTGGTGATTCTATGAGGATAACATCATGGAAACTCAAGTAACAACATTCATTTGGTATAAATCTGCATTTTTGTGAACTTGGAGGCCATTTTTAGACTTATAGGCCACGACCTGTAGCATTTTGATGGACTTTTCCTGACCCATATTGTGTCATTCATTCTCCTATTTGTTGTTTTACTTGCTAACAACCACCAATGAGAATTCAATGAAGCTTTATTAGAAGAAAAATCCTAAAAGTTTGCAAGAAATTTGTGAGAAAAAAGCTCAGGTGAGTTGAATCGACTCCATTCTTGTTGATTCTATGCAAAATGACCCAGATTCTTGTTTCTTCTTTAAGAATAAAGAATAAAATGCTCACTTCTTTTTTGTATTTTTTAACAAGGACACTCCCTTGTGTTCTTTCTGTTGATTTCCTGAAGAAAAAGACTCACTGGCCATGACCATGAATATCTAGAAAAAGTGTGTTTTGTGCTCATTTCCTCAAAACCCTAATGTATTCTTTTGATTTCCCTCTTTGTATTTCACAAATATAACAACCTAGATGGGTTTCTTGGAATGTAGAAAAGAAAAGAACCAACAGTGGGTTTGACCTCCATTATGCAAACTAGGTCTTCTTCTATTCATAATTTTTTGCTTCATTCTGCATTTTAATTGCAAAACCCCTGTTTGGGTTTCCTATAGCATGTATACTTGTTGAAACTGCAACTTGTTTGTAAAAAAACCCATGTGAGTTACATTTCTTTGAAAATTTTAGATTTGTTGCAAGAAATGTAGATGATTTTGTAAATTCTCTCCATTCTTCTGTAGAAATAGTGCAATGTTGCTCTATTTTTTGAAACCCCAAGTGGGTTTTCCATATTTGCAGGAAAAGGCCAATTTTCACCACAGCCTGTTAGAAACACATGAAATGGCTTTCCACCTTTTTACTCTTGTAGAATTTTTTTTTTAAAAAAAACCCCAAAATGGGTTTGGTCACTGTGAATAACCTACATTTCACTCAAAATCTCACATTCTATTGAAAATCTTGGATCTCATAGGAATAGTATTGATTTAGTGGCATATATAGGCACCATGAAAAGCATAATAACAATCCATTTTTGTTCCTTGCCTCCCACTACTGGATTTTTTTTTCCTTAGAAGAAAATGACGAGACTATTTGTTTTTGTCATTTTATTCTTATTGCATTTGTATGGCTGAATCATATGTGTAGCAATAAACACTAGATCTGGTTATGTTTGGGAAACCTTTCACCAAAAGATTCCATGAATGCACCTTACCCAAAGCATGCTTTAGGACCTCCATGCATACAAACACAAAAATTGTCACTTATCATTTTGCAGCAGTGGTACCTAAGATAATGGTACTACCCCTCCCTTGGACATTGCTCTCTTCTTGTAATTGGATACATTTGTCCTCCTTTATCACCATTATGTAGTGATTGCTTGTTGTGGCATGGTTGTTGTTATCTCAATTTACTTCCTTCTTGTCAACTTGATTGTCCCCTTGCTGCCCTATAGCATACTTTACTTATTGCTATCCTATTCATGATATCATTGCATTGTCTTTGATTTGTATTTGCTCATCTATCACTTTGTTACTGAAAGCATGATTAATAATGCATAAGTTGATCCCATGTGCTTATGGATTGAAAAATACTGCTCCAACCTTTACACAAAGTTATGATGCATAGAATATACATCCAATACAAACTAGCAATACTAACTTGTTGCCAATATCTCCTTAAAATTCCTAATTTCCTTCTATCACTAAGAAGGTCAAATAGTCTTCCAAATCAGAGCATATGTTTCATCTTCTTGCTTCAGAATGGTGACTTCCATCAGGAAAGTGTACAACTAGAACCCACCATTACTATTCATTGAAAGTCCCTAGGCTTATCACCCATGTTCCACTACTATAGGAGCACTATGAAGTATTAATACTCTTTGTCCTATAACATGTTATTGCTCCACAATTGTTGCCTTAGTAGCATACTTTCTTTGTCATTGCATCCCATTGTTTATGCATTGAATCGACCAAACTACTCATTAATTGGTGACTTTCCTTGAAGCACAACTATGTATGTCAATGCACATGACTGCCCCATTAGAAGTAATGGCTACTACTATTTTGATTGAATCTAGGACTGCTCCTTACTTATGCTCTGAACTTGTTGTGAATGGACAGTATTTCACGTCCTTTGATGATCATGCTTACTCATACAGTATTACATGTAGAAACACTATCACAATAGCATCTTTTTGATAATAGTTCCATAAGTATTTTCTTTATGTAATGATTGCGCCTTGCATTCACTGTTGATTTTTTTTTCCATGTTTGTAGGTAATCATGAAGATGAAATTGTAACCTTCAATGGCATTGTTATTATTTGTGACTATGCTCTGTTCACTAAAGAATCATTATTCTTGATGATTTCAACAATTGAATTTCATGAGCTCCTCTAATTCAATCAAGATCATTGCCATCTTTATTATCAGTGCTTTTCCTTTCTTTGTAATATGCTTAGAGGCATCATTTCTAGAGGAAACCATTTGGCAACTTGCTCAACCATTTACATAAGAGTATAGAGAATAGAAGACCCATGTTCCTTGTGTTATGGCATATAAATTATATCTTGATCACATCATATGAGGGTTCCATTGCTGTCATGACTTCTTTTAATGACATGTTCATAATAGGCATATATCTGTTTCAACTAGAGTTGACGTTTCTTGAATGTCTTATCCTTTGGTTAAACCATCATGCATTGAATGTTATCTAGCAACTTGTTTTTCTAATGTTTTATTGGGAAGGTCTTGAATAGAGCCTTGTGCAACTTTAGGTTTTGTTTTTGTTGTTGTCTTGCATGGCATGCTTGGAATTCTTTCAAGCTTATCATGTTCTCAATCTAAAGGACAACATATAACTTTCATTCATCTAACTTATGAGGGCAGCAAAATGGATGGCCATGTTTCTTTTCCATGAAAAAAATTATGCTCTATTTTGAATACTTCCCCATGCTTGTCAACTTGTAAGCTCCTGGAAAGGTGTTGTCCTTGTATTTGTATCATGACCTTGATTCAACCATTGCTCTTTCTTTTGCTATGGGTAATAAATACACATAATCTCCTCATTTCAACTTTATTGGGCAGCCACCTATCACATATTTGGGTGACCTAACAACTCACCTTCCTATGTGATGTGTGACTTTCCCATAGGGTTAAGGTGAGAGGGGCTTGACAACAACTTGAAATGCTTCCTCATTGTTTAGAAGATGCATAATTGAACTTGATGCATCTATGAAGTCACTTCCTTTATAAATAGATCATGGATCTTCTTAAGAATATTGAAGGACATATCAACATAATATGTTGCATCTTTTGAATCTGATAATGAAAGTTGATCAACTGGTGTGATTCCATATTGATCTAATGCATTGATAACAGATAAATCTTTGATCAAGTTGTCAATTTCCTTTTTCCTTCAAAGCCTGAGCTCTACCCTTATGGGAACACATTTAACCACATGCTATCAGTAATCGATAATGAAATAGTAACTAGACTTGTCATAAATCAGTACATGAAGCAAATAGTTAGAAAATAAATGCATATGTTGGATGTGTTTGATGCCTTTGTTGTTTTCCTAAGACATCCAAAGTTTGCATGCTTATTTAATGCACTTATGGATCAGTTTATACATGCATAGGTAGGTGTGTATGTAAGGATTGAATCTTTCATTGCTTAGAGCCTCACTCTAATATCATTTATTTTTTCAGATGTAGGGGTGAGGAGCACTACAGAGCTAGGGAGGACACAAGCAGCTCAGGGGTAGTAGAAAGAGTAGGGGAAACCTGTAACCAATCATTCTCAAGCAATGACTGGTTTCATTCTTATATGAACATTATTTATTTCCTTTACTTATTCATGTATGAATTTCTTCATATTTTCATTGAATAAGAGAGTTAGTCCCTTGTCTTGTGAGGGACATGTACATTTCAAGATTATTAATAAAGACTACATTTGTATATCTATGATTCTCTTTCTCATTTGTTGTAATTGAAACATTGAAATGACAAAATGTAATCTACTTATTTGACAATCACTCCTTCATGCATATTGAAACTGATAGTTTTATGGCTTATCTTTTAAATGTTTAAACAACATGAAAAGAACAAACACTAAGTTACCTAATTTTAGCTGAAAGCTAAAAATTAGGTAACAAGTTGTACGGTTGTTGTAATCATTGGATTAGTGTATGTCAAAATAGAGGTCATGGTTGTGGAAGCAGGATTTAGGTTTCCACCTTGAATTTGGGTATACCCTAGAGCTTGAGCATAACTAGTCATTGTAGGCACATGTTTATTAATGATATGAGAAGGCTACACACAACTTCTACTCCTTGTTCATTTTCAATAGTTCTCCTCATGTTATCTATGACAAGGATGGTAGTACTAGCAATGTATTCAGAACTCACAAAATTTTGAATTTTATCTAGTTCTTCATCCATTCTTCTTAGGTTCTCTTGAGGGACATTAGCAAGCATTATTTCAACATTAGTCACATTGGTTGTGGGTAGGGAGGTCATGGTAAATGAAGTGTCAATGGTATGGTCCATAGTGGGATGACTAGTTTCAACACTATGAGTGTAAGAGTTAGAAAACCCAAGATCCACAGAAAGTGATGTATCATGGGATGACATGAGTTTCGAACTACATCTCATAACAATATTAACAATAGGAAACCAAGTTGTGAAGCTCATACAAGTTTCACAAACCTAAGGTGCACCAAAAATGGATAATAGGAAAAATGAAATCAAACACCCTAGAATGCAAGTGTGTAAAAAGCAATTTTTAGATTTTAAAAAAGATATTGTGCTGATTAAACTATGTAAAAATATAAAAAATGATGCAAATTTAAATTCAAACAATGTGGTGAATTTGACAAATTAACCTTAATATGAACAATTTCAACAAAAGAAATTCTAGAAACTAAAATATTAAACTAAATGTAGGAATACAATTTGAAAAAATAGTGTTTTTGATGCTAAAAAATGTAGAAAAATCCCTGGTCAGGGACTCATTCACTTGTGTAGGGGCACCTACAACCATGTTTCAAAATTTGAAATGATGATGTGTAATAAGGTGACTCTTTGCGTGTCTAGGTCATCTGAGGGAGTGTTCAATTTTTTTGGTATTGAATAAGGTCTAAAAAGACCATTTATCTTGTAACAAGGTGTTTTTTGAGTCCTTAGTAATTATGAGTCAATATGTCAAAAGTTGCATAACTAATGTAACAATGTTAACAAAACATAGTTTAAGGGAATATGAAAAGTCATTTTAAGTTCTAAGGAAAATTGTGGTCAGTTGAGGGAATTTTTTTAAATTGAAAATGAATAAAATCCTCTTGAAAGCTCAAATGAAGGGGTTCAATCAATTTTGAAATACATTTCCAATAAAGAAGCCAACGTTTGTGAGAAAATTGTCTGAGTTTTTAATCTTCCTTGCTATGAATGGCCCAATACAAGCCTCCAAAGATCTGAAACTCATATAATATTGTGGTAGCGAGTGTAATGCCCAGGGATCATGATGGAAAAAAGCAAGCCCTAAGTGGCAAAAAATTGAGAAAAAATTAGAGAGTTATACAACTTGACACTTAAAAATTTGAATAAGTTACTATATTATTTCAAAATATGTAAGAATAGAATGCGTAGAAATTGAATGTAGTTTCTAAACTTCTAGGTTTTATTTTTTAAATAAAAATCTATTTGGTGAAAATTTTAAATTTCAATGGAGTAGTACTTCAATTTAGGAAAAATAAAGAGTAGGTGTCTATCGACCCTTTTAACCACAATAAAATGATAATATTTTTTTTATAATATTTTAGATATAAGAGTAGAGGGACTCATGTGTCAGGATGTCATGCATATTTTTGTAATTTTTTTCCAAGTAAATGAGTGGTATGAACTTTTTATTACAACTTTTAAAAATATAAAACTCATACAATAATGGAGACCAACTTAACTTGGTCCAAGGAAACAAGCAATTTCAATTTTTTCTTTTTTTTAATCCTATATCGAGAGCATAGAATGTGGCCATGTTTGATTCAAAAAATTGTTATATAGTTTGAAAGATATAGATGTTTTTCAATCAGCCTATCATTTTAGGACTTTGGATTTGTAATTCAAATTAAAATGAATAATAATTATTTATTAAGAATTCAAGTAGAAGCATAATTTATATTGGTGGAAAGGAATCTCCTTTAAAACCCTTTTTGTTTCATCAATTTTGGGTAAAAAAGGTTATCGACCATGAATATCATATCATACATGTGCCACTTTTTGGCCCATCCTTGATCCACGCACACTTACCAACATGTTTTAATATACATATCCTTCTATTTTTAGGCTCCTTTAATTGATTTTGTGAAAGAAAATCTTCATTTTTCTTGTTGTTCCTGTAACATGCCAGTAGGTCTAAGTTCTCATTTTATTTAAGAATGGAGCCTTTCCTCCTACTGTGGTGACCGTGATTCTGAGGAAATTCCTTTACTATGTTAATTTAAGTTCCCATGCTTTATTGGAACCATGGCAAGGCATCTATAGGGTTGGGTGGTGTTACCCTAGGCTAGAAATGTGAGTTTTGACATGAAAAAGAGAAACTAAAGTAGTGATTTTAAAAATGAATGAGGTTAAAGGCCTTGTGAGTGTTTATTATGTTTTTATAGACCCTATTAAAGTTGTGTGATGTTTTTCTTAGGCTTGGGAAGCCTTGGAAGTGTGAAGTACAAAAAACCCTAGGTGTTTGTAAGTAAATTGAGGGTTTTGGAGAACGGTAACATAGAGAGCATGAAATTGTCAAAGAACTGTGGATTTGGGTGTTTTGTGACACATTTGAGGAATGTACAGGAGGTTGAGGGATTAGGAGAAGTCTAAGGGGTACTTTTTTTGTAAAACAGGGCTAATTCTAGTCGCCTTCCTATAGGTTGGTTGAATTTTTCTCAATATTGGTGCAAAGGAACCCTATGAAATCTCTTAGTTTGGTGAAGAACTTGGCAAAAGGTGTCTGATACTCCAAGGGTTTGAGGTCTTGAGATGTTTCTAGAGTCTTATGCCTATTTTTCATGTTTGGAACCCTATAAGGGTTTTGAGGGTGAGTTGATGTCTAAAAATTAAGATCCTTTGGAAGAGTGTTTTCCTTGTTCAATTGTGATTAGGCTGAGGTTATTTGAGTGTGTTCCAAAACCCTCTGCATCATAGTGATATCAGAGCATCAGGGAGTAGATTTGTTTGCATTTTGTAGGTTGTGAAGAGCAAGGAAGAAGTGAAGAGTTTAGCATTCAAATATGCCTCCAAAGAACAAATATATGGCTAAAGAGATGATTGAGATGAAAGACAAACATGATAGAGAAATCAAAGAGTTTGAAGAAAGAATTATAGCCTTGGAGATTAAAAAAAGAAGGGACGTGGAAGAGAGTGAGTCAGATGAAGAGGAGGATGATGAGTTTGAAGATATGGAAGAAGAGATTGACTCAGAGGATCAAAGAATTGCAAAGTTGGTGAAGGCAGTTAGGAATGACAAGCCTAAGGTAAAGATTGATGTTCCAAAATATGGTGGAAGTCTAAATGATGAAGAGTTACTTGACTAGATTGCCGCATTAGATAACCATTTTGAATGTGATGAGGTTCCTAAGGAGCAAAGAGTAAAGATTGCAAAGACAAAGTTGCAGGGCCATGCTTTGGTATGTTGGGACTACTTTCAATCAGAGAGGAGGAAGCAAGGAAAGTCTAAAATCACCTCATGGGACAAGATGGTATCAAAACTCAAAGGTAAATTCTTACCCAAGGATCATCAAGTTCAAATGTTTAAGAAATTGCAAAGCTTAAGGAAAAAGGAAATGGACATTAAGTATTATATTGAGGAATTTTATAAAATAAGTTTGAGGTCTGTTTATCATGAGAATGAAGATGAAAAAGTTGCTAAATAAATGGGTGGTTTGAGGTTAAACATACAAGATGAATTGGTTTTGGCCAACCCTAGGAATGTAGAGGAATGTTATCAAATGGAAATCAGGGTGGAGGAGAAAATGAAGATAAGGAAAGAAAAAGAAGGTAGGGGTAGAGGTAATGCATCAAGAGGAAGAGGATCTATGCCTAATCCAAATCCAAACAATGACA
The DNA here is from genome assembly GCA_007258455.2 of Sequoia sempervirens. NCBI lineage: Eukaryota > Viridiplantae > Streptophyta > Pinopsida > Cupressales > Cupressaceae > Sequoia > Sequoia sempervirens. The sequence continues at coordinate 2,464 of VDFB02007710.1, read as the reverse complement.
ATCAAGAAGATGCCATGAAAGGGCAAGAGCAATCTGATTTCAAAGGTGGATGGAGAAGCACAAGGGGCAGATTTGGAGGAGGTAGGAGTTCCAATGTGTTTTCAAGTAGATGTTACACTTGCAATGAACTTTTCCATCCATCTTACAAATGTCCTGAGAAGATTGGTGCTTCATGAAGTGGAAGTAAAGGTGATAAAAGGTTCAAACTTGTGCAAGAGGATGAAGAGGAGAGAACTAGTTCATCAAGCCATTTTGTAAAACATGAAGTTGGAGAAGCTTTGATGCTGCCCAAAAAACTTTTGAAGACTTCCAAAGAAGTAGAACCATTGCATAGGAAAAGGATTTTCATAACAACTTGCAAGAGCAAGCGAAAGGTATGTAAAATTGTGGTTGATTCTGGCTGAACTGAAAATATGGTGTCATGTGAAATGGTGAACAAGGTAAACTTGCAAAGGATTCGTCATGAATTTCCTTACAAGGTATCTTACCTATGGATTGCTACCACATACTCCTAGGGAGACCTTGGCAGTATGACAGGTGTGCCATGTATGATGGAAGACAAAATGAGTACACTATAATGAAGGATGGTCATAAGTTTGTTTTGACTCCACTTGTAGAGGATGTGAAAGGTAAAGCTAAGGTTATCATGTGTGGTAGGAAGGAGTTGATAAATGTTGTGGAAGACAACAAGAATTTTGATATTGCAATCAAGTCTAGGACTGAGAACACAGGTGCAATAGGGGTAGAGTCTAATTTGACAGCAATTTTGAAGGATGAAGTGTTGATAGGAACCATTAGGTGTCCTATAGTCAAGAGTAGGTTGGTGAAATCACATCAAACTACAGGAACACAAGTTAAATCATCTGATAGGAAGGTGAGTATAGTGGTTAAGGAACATGCAGGTCTAGGGACAAAGAATGTTGATAAGATAGTAAGCTCTGAGACAAGGGTAAAGAGACATGGTGGATAGAGTGATCCGGGCAGGTTTAAGCAAGAGAAAGAGTCAAAAATGAAAGAGATGAATGGAACTACTCACCCTTGTATTTTTTCAAGTGTAAAAAAGGAAGTGATTGGTTTTGTTTAGGAAATGGCCAAAGACCACTAACAGGTCTGAGAGCAAAAGGTGCAACACTTTCAAGTGCAAGGCAGAGTATAAAGACAAATCAACATGGAGAGTAGAGCAGCATGGATCAATGGAAATGGCCTATGGATCAATGTTTTCTTAATAAATATTGGGCATGGTGGTATCAACTCCAATTCATGGGGCATGAATTTCTTTTAGGGAGGTTGTATGGTGTAGAGGCACCTACATCCATGTTTCAAAATTTGAAATGGTAATGTGTAATAAGGTGACTCTTTGGGTGTCTAGGTCATTTGAGGGAGTGTTCAATGTTTTTTGGTATCAAATAAGGTCTAAAAATACCATTTATCTTGTAGCAAGGTGTGTTTTGAGTCCTTAGTAATTAGGAGTCAATATGTCAAAAGTTGCATAACTAATGTAACAATGTTAACAAAACCCAGTTTAAGGGAATATGAAAAGTAATTTTAAGTTCTAAGGATAGTTGTGGTCAGTTGAGGGACATTTTTTGAATTGAAAATGTATAAAATCCTCTTGAAGGCTCGAATGAGGGGGTTCAATCAATTTCAAAAAAAAATTCCAATAAAGAAGCCAATGTTTATGAGCAGATTTTCTGAGTTTTTAATTTTCCTTGCTGTGGAACAGCCCAATACATGCTTCCAAAGATCTGAAACTCATATAATATTGTGGTAACATGTTTTAATATACATATCCTTCTAGTTTTAGGCTCCTTTAATTGATTTTGTGAAAGAAAATCTTCATTTTTCTTGTTGTTCCTGTAACATGCCAGTAGGTCTAAGTTCTCATTTTATTTAAGAATGGAGCCTTTCCTCCTACTGTGGTGACCGTGATTCTGAGGAAATTCCTTTACTATGTTAATTTAAGTTCCCATGCTTTATTGGAACCATGGCAAGGCATCTATAGGGTTGGGTGGTGTTACCCTAGGCTAGAAATGTGAGTTTTGACATGAAAAAGAGAAACTAAAGTAGTGATTTTAAAAATGAATGAGGTTAAAGGCCTTGTGAGTGTTTATTATGTTTTTATAGACCCTATTAAAGTTGTGTGATGTTTTTCTTAGGCTTGGGAAGCCTTGGAAGTGTGAAGTACAAAAAACCCTAGGTGTTTGTAAGTAAATTGAGGGTTTTGGAGAACGGTAACATAGAGAGCATGAAATTGTCAAAGAACTGTGGATTTGGGTGTTTTGTGACACATTTGAGGAATGTACAGGAGGTTGAGGGATTAGGAGAAGTCTAAGGGGTACTTTTTTTGTAAAACAGGGCTAATTCTAGTCGCCTTCATATAGGTTGGTTGAATTTTTCTCAATATTGGTGCAAAGGAACCCTATGAAATCTCTTAGTTTGGTGAAGAACTTGGCAAAAGGTGTCT
>VDFB02007709.1:0-15984 GCA_007258455.2 Sequoia sempervirens | reverse complement strand
TGGATCACTCCTTTCTTTGAAGGCCATACACTTTTTATTGGGTCAAGTGTTCTTTTCTTTAGAAAACTCCTATTGCCTTTTTGATAGATTAATTATGATTTGATTAGATGGGTTATGAAGAACTTATTTCAAACAAATATCTTTATGAAATAAGTATATTGGCATGAAATTAAATATGATTTGTATTCCAATGTAAAAACTACAAAGAATGGAAACAATTCTTTCAACACATAAACTATTATGTAGTAGTCAATTAAAATGAAAAAGCTTACTCTATATTAGTTAGGATACACAACTAAGAAAATGATCTAAAGTGATTTATTTATCCTAGAGGAACTAAGTATATAGTATACAAAGAAAACCAACAAACCCACAACTACCCCTATTTTGAAGGAGTTTAGTTTTCTCCCCTTCCTGATCTCGCTAATATTGTCTAATTATTTTAAAGAGATGAAGGGTTATAACACAACTTTATTCAACCCAGTAAATAGCTTTGTTAATGAAACTTGACAAAAGCAACAAAACAATTGCTGCATTTTTCATTTCATGTTGAATGAAGAGTGGTGAAAATAATCTACTTATAGTTTAATAAAACACTATTTTTACAAGTAGGCTTGACATTAGAAAGATAAGTGTTACTTATAGTTTAATAAAACACTATTATAGTTTTACCAACATATACTATTGTATGCTTTCATGGCTTCTTAGTTAATATATGGGGAGATAGAGATAGATGGAGAGAGAAAGAGAGAGAGATAGAGATATATGGGAAGAGAAAGAGAGATGGAGATATATGGGAAGAGAAAGGAAGAGAGGTGGAGATAGAGAATCAATGGATAGGGGGGATAGGGAGGGAGAGAAAGGGATATAGATAGAAAGAGATAGAGAGAGGAGTGAGAGGAAGATTAAAAGAGAAATAGAGATAGAGATAAAGAGTAGGAGAGATGGAGCAAGAGATGGAGTGAATAAGAGAGAAAGGGGGGAGAGGGAGAGATAGCTCAATAGATAGAGGGGGGAAGAGGGAGTGACATAGATAGTGGGAGATATAGAGATATAGAGAGCAATAGGGAGAGATATATCAATCACCCTCCCTATATCTCTATCTATTCATCCTTATCTCTTTATCTCTCTACCCCTCTCTATCTCTTTGTCTCCCTTTCTATTTGTATGTTTTTCATTATCTCCCTCTCTCTCTATATTTTCTTCCCTATATTTATCTTTGTCTCCTTAAGTGTGCAATGGGTACATTAAAGAGGTCTTAAAGGAGAACTATCATATCTTTAATCAAATGGCATGCTACCTTGAGCATAACTCCCCAAGGACACATGCCATCCTTGGATTGTTGACATGAAACAACCAATCAAAATTTAGTTTCTCTCTCTCATATTAATATATATTACTATTATATTAAATATATATTATATTAATTATATTTTGTATTATATAAAAATATACTTATTATTAATTATTAATTATAATAATTTTATATTATTTAATAATTTTGTTAAAGAATATAATATATAATTATAATAAGTTGAATAATTATATTATTTATTATGTAAAATATAGCTAATATATACTTAACTATATTGTAGAATATTAAAACCTAGCTAAATGGCACCAAAATTTTCAATTTAATTAACATACTGTAAAACCTAACGAAACCAGGTTGTAGCTCATCAAATTGGAGAAGTGAAAGGTCAATACCACCATTGAGGAAGAGGTTGGAATAGTGAAAACAAGGTCAATACCAGCACCGAGGAAGAGTTTGGAGTTAAGACAAGGTCAATACCAACGCTGACGAAGAGTTTGGAGGAGTGAAAACAAGGTCAATATTAGTGTCGAGGAAGAGTTTGGAGGAGCGAAAACAAGGTCAATACCAGTGCCGAGGATGAGGTTGAGGGAACTTAGGGAAAATAGATGACCAAGGGGCAATGAGTACTATAAGTTTGGCAACCCCATTCTCATAAAATGGTATAAGATAAGACAGAAAAAATAAAATAGCTTAGTCTTTCACATTTTTATCGACCAGCCTTAGGTCTTGGAAAAACTCCCATAATCTACCCACATCTTGGTTGAGGTCTAGGATTTCATCACACATAGCCTTCATCGCATGAGTCTGAATCAATTGTAGACTTAGCCCAAGTATATGCTAGGCTAAAGTAGATCTAATGAATGGAAATAGAGGCATACAATTCTCCTTTAATACCTCCACCACAAACATATGCAAGGTGTTGGTTGTTTTTATGGTAAGTAGTTTGATCTTCTAATCTACCTATGGAATTTCCAATTCCAATCAAGGGCAACTCGAAGGAACTGGACCAACTGACGAGGACATTAAAATCCTCCTACACTTCGGGCTCTACAAGACCCAGGAGGGTGATCCCTTAATGTGTTTACAACCTCTGCACCATTATCATAAACAACATTAATATACAACAAATGATCTCATTTAATAGCTCAATACAATAGGATAATACCAAATAGAATTGGTTGTTCATTAGTATTATCAACTATTTGGAGCATGAGATAACTACAACACATTTCACAGTATAAGATAGTCATTGATTTGCAATTTGTAGCAAGCTCTGGGTAAAGGAAAACAAATACTGAACCATATGAATAAGTACAACTTAGATCAGTGCCATATATCCATTGGAGGAGTCAAATTTATAAGCATCTAAGGGTTTATGATGGATTTAAGACAACATATAAGATCCTTGATAACATTGCTTTACAATCTCATCAATATGTATTCTTACTCAATACTACTTATCAAATCCTTATACAAAACATATCCACCTACAATCCCATTCAAGCACTTTAATTAATTCCTTGAATTAAAGCTAAAACAAGAATCATACACACCACAACAGTGAGATGAACGAAACAACCCTTGATCATTTTATTCAAAATTCAGATATGCTTGTACAATGGAGAGACATGAATTTGAATTAATCATATCAATTCAAATGCCAGTACTGTCATAAAACATCAAATCCCCATGAATTCAAAACCTACTACAGAATGACTCAAAACCTAAATTGCATTTTCCCTAAAACCATCAGACTTTACAATTTGCTCTACAACTTCATCTAGACTCGACCAAAAATATCTAATTTTGCTAACCCATACTTCTGGCCTTGAAATCCTTCTTATAGAAAAAGAAGGAGCAAACAAGCATCGGGCTAGAAAGCACATGTGTCACCAGCCAATTGGACCACCTTGTGAAATTCCAAAAATTAACGGCCCAAAAGATCCCACCCAAGGCGTAAGATAAACACTAGGGGTTTACATGAAGAAAAAGGTAAAACCCCAACCTTAGGCTTTTCCCAAACACCATAGATGACCAGAGACATAAGGAAAGATAAAATGGAACACAAAGAGAAAAATTTTGAAGTTCCATCACAAGGAAAGGTCTCCTCCCTTCTTGGTAGTGATAACCTCCTCCACACACAACCCTTAAAAATTATGAATAGAGGAATATAATCTTGTAAGAACTCAAAGTTGGTTTTCTCCTACCTGATGCAATTAGTCATTTTATCCTTACAAACATTTATAGTGATTACTAGAGGCATATAGACCAATTCTTCATAATAGAAGAATTTAATCATACTTTTCCAATGATGGGATTATGAGAAAATCATAGGTTAAATGAATAATTCCTAGCTAAGTTCTTTAAATCATGTCCAACCGTATAAGAGAAGACCGTTGCTATGTGTACCTAGATACCATGGAGAAAGGCTCTTTGGGATCTTTCATCAATCATCCTACCTTAAAATATACCAAAAGTCTCCTAGCAATTAGACATAGGAATATTTAATACGACTTTAAAAAAATTTATTGCCAAAGCATAAACTTATGATGACTTAACCAGGCCTAGTACACACTCCCTCCCCGTTAACCACTTAGACATATGGAAATTAAATGTAAATTTGCTACTATTTTTAGTCATGCAGGTGTCCAATAAACCACTTGGTGGTGTTTCCCTTCAAGTTTATTTACTTGAATGAAGAGAAAAATTCCTTTGATTACAATTAGAGAATACATTTGAGGCCTTGGTTGTGTAATTGGTGGACTATAGTCACATTTAACACTTGTTACAAAGTTTGGGAGTTAAAATGTTAAGTAGATTTGATTTGTGATGGACACATTTGGACGGTAGTAACAATAACTTGCAATCTATCAAGATTTGATTACCTTATAACCTGTGAAATTCTAGTGATGAAATGATAGATTAATCATAATGTCACCTTAGGATCACATCACCATGAAAGAACTTTATCCAACATCCTTATGAGTGCAGGTACCACCAAATAGGTATTTGTTAGATATGTCTTCCTCGAGCGAGGGAAATTCAAGAAGAGAAGAGGAAAGTGAGACATGTAGTATGTCTAAAAGAGGGAGATCAACTAGAGGTCAAAAGATTAGAAGAAAAATCTGTAAACGCATGGAATTTTTTCTTGCTGAAGGGGGGTCATGTTCTTATGATGATGAGAGCATAGGCAACGTTGAGGTGCCCTTGAGGTACAAACATCTATGAAAACAATGGGTACCCAAGGAACTTTCTCCAATAAACACTAATTTTTGTGTCAACGAGAGGATATATCACATAGCACCATCATCATTACATGGTTTGGGCCTATTTTGCATGGACGACATAAAGGTCTATTATGACAAAGTTATTGAATTGATGGAGTATGTCGGACCCTGTTACAGTTACAAAGATTGGATGCAATTGGTTCGATATACATGAAGTATGCATAGGTATGCACTATCAACAAATTATATACAGCTAAAAGATAAGGATCAAAATAAAGGAGTGGTTATGCACATTGACGGAAGGCCAAAAGCATCAGAGAATATTGTAGGGTTTATAAATAGTACATGACCTGGGTCAACAAATAAGCAACCCAATTGCATATTTGAGGCATGCGAGGGAAACCGTGTATTCGTATGGGTGATAAAATCAATAACTACAGGAGAAGAGTTGCTAATCAATTACAATTTGAATTGCTTAGTTACAAACATAGTTACTATGGGGGTGGTACGTACTATGTACCATTTTAGCCAACCTCCAATTAATGACTCCAATATACTATTTTATTCTTATGTTTTTTTTTGTAATTCTATTGGTTTCATTTTGGTAATTTTTTTTATATTTAATTTTTGTCACAATGGGACATTGATCGTACGGAGAAGGCTCCAGCCCAGAGCACAGATCGTGATGTATCTTCAGGTGCTTCTACCTGATAGGTTTACCTCATTGTAATTGTACAAATTAGATACGAGAAAAATGTTTAATTATTATGTTGTTTTCATAAGTTTATTGGGTTAATTTCTATAATGTTTTTAATATTCTTGTGTAGTCGACTAATCGGGAAAGGCACCAACAGTAGACGAGAGCATCCATAGGGAGGTGCAGTCGATATTATGTGATTATCACATCGCTTATTTAGCAAACCCTCTCGATATGATAAGGAAGACCCAAAAAAAATGCAATGAATAAATCCTTAAGTTGTTATTCATAGTACCTCAAACAGATGAGATAAGAGAGAGGGTTAAAATATTCACTGAGAGATCTCAAAACTTGCAAGTAAGTTGTCATGAGGCCTTTAATTATAACATAAGTTCATTCATGGTTTTATATTTTATACTCTTTTATGTCATGAACTAAAATATGTGTTGTTTTTATAGGATTTTTTGTGTCCTCATGATACTCCTGGCCATGATCAGGGTACTGCAAGTGCTGCCCGAGGAGTAGGGGTTGGTACAAGTGTCCATCCTGATCTTCCTGTGCATACATCACATCATCTAACCCCATCATCCATGCCTATATTGTCATCTGAAATGTCGGCAATACATACCATGCAGGCATCCATTAGTGCACCCTCTGGTAACGAACACATGCCAGAACATGTGTCAGGACATGTACCTGGGGATGTAGAGGCCACTAGTACTGGTGATATTTTAGTAGCATTTCCTCGATCTTCTCGTATTACTAGTACAGGAACATTGCTGGTCACATTTGTGGTGACCAAGGATTTCGTTCCCATAAATATAAAGAAAGTCCCAGGTACTTTAAAATGTTTTAATTATTATTATATATAATCCAATTGAAATTTACTTATTGATCACTCTTTTTAGACTATTGATCCCATGATCATTTTGCAGGAAATGATGTTTTTTATAAACATCTAAGTGATATTACATTTGAGTTTTGGGCCCAAGCAATTCATAATGCATATGGTGGAATGCCCAAAATCAAGATTTAAAAGATGAGCTCATTAACTGTTTAGTTGTGCTCTTTGGTGATAAAACATTCAACCGAAACAAGGTCCTTAAGAAAGTTGGTACCTATCTAAAGTATGTGAGGAACCAATATAGGTCACATTTAGAGAAGAAAAAAAAGTACGAGCATCCCCCATGATTTCGGAGAGGGAGTGGAAGGACCTGGTGTCGTATGGAAAGGAGAAGGCTGAAAAAAAAAGGAAAGACACCACCGAGCCAAGGAAGGTATGTGATACTATCAACAATGTAATTATATACTGATTACTCTTTCTTTTTACATAATCTAACATATTTCAAACTTTTCATAGGCTGCCCGACACATCGAAGGCAACAAAGGAAAGACTAGAAAAACATGGGCAGCACAAACTTGGCTCTAGTGGTTATATGAAATTAGTTGCATGAATTGTAAGTATTAATAAATGAAATATAATATCCAAATAATAAATTGAAACAATTTTGGTTTCTTATCACACTATAGAAGCAAGCAAAATTCATGATTTTATGCAAAAAATGTAGGGCCTCTAAATTCAATGTAGTTCTACCGTAAGAGGACTAAGATTTCTAGTGCGCTATGGACAGAGTTTAACGCCCAAGAGTTTTGACTGAGAAAATATAATCGTCCACTGCATCTGACACGTAGGCAAATAAACTCAATATAGTTTATTTAAAATTGAATACTTGTGCAATCTATTCAATATTAATTTCCACCATAAAGTAATTACATATCTATTTGTTTTAAACATTCAAGCAATGATAATACTGCACATGACATTGGAATGCAGCCTGGTGAGGGTGGAGCACAACCTACAGATGAAGGTCATGGCATGCATCCTGGTACTTTAGAGCATGTAGATGTGATCAACATGTTGAGCATGATCAGGCTAGAGAAGATCAGGAACATGATGTGGCCCCATCAAGTAAAGAGGACCACTCTAAAGTTCTTTTAAACATATTTAATTTCAATTGGTGTATTAATTAATGTAACCTTTTCAACTTTAGAGCATGTAGAGCGTGATCAACGTGTTGAGCATGATTAGGCTAGAGAAGATCAGGAACATGATGTGGCCCCATCAGGTAAAGAGAACCACTCTCATGTTCTTTTAAACATATTTAATTTTAATTGGTGTATTAATTAATGTAACCTTTCGTGTTTCAACTGTAGATCAAGATTTAGAGGATGTTCAACATGTTGAGCATGAGTCTATAACAGAAGTTCAGGAACATGATGTGGACCCATCAGGTAAAGAGAACCACTCTAATGTTCTTTTAATTAATGAAATACTTGTAACAATAATAATAAAAAATATCGGGCTTAATATTTCTTTTTGTTATTAGTAAAGAACCCCTTTGCAAATATGCCCACATCGTGGAGCAATGGATCAGGGCATACATTAAGATCACGAGCAGAGGGCATAACAACTAAAGGGGGGACAAATATTGATTTAGAAAATGATACTCCACTTCAGACTTTTTTAGCTTTAAAAAAGAAACAAAAAAAAAGTGATTGTAATCATATCATGACAACCATATTTTTGATAATATGTAAAAACTGAAAGAATGAATATTATATGTTAATGAATGAATGTGAATATGTTAATTAATGAATGTTATATGTTAATGAATGAATGTTATATGCTATTAATGGATGAATGAATGAATGAATGTTATATGTTATTAACAGATGAATGAATGAATGTTATATGTTATTAATGGATGAATGAATGATTAATGTTATATGATTGGGTATGGGGAATTGAGAGTGATGTGGGGGGGGGCGAGTGAAGGGCCAAATGAGCTTCCATGGTCATGTGGTTGGCCCTGTTAAGTAGAGAATATTAAACTATTCTTGAAACAAAGAGAAGTTCAATAAGGTAATGCACTTTTCAATATAAAAAATGCATCGTTTGAAGAATCAAACCAATATGCAAAGATGAAAGAAAGTGCTAAATTTTCACTATGGTGGCAGAAAAATGATTCTTTATACCCTGAATCCATGCTCTGCATCATAATTTGAAGTTGTTTCCATTCCAATGTTCCAAATTTAGTTTGTTTGTATGGATTTGTATGAATACCACATTGTGTTGTGTGTGGATTTGGTTTCAAAGCTCTGTTTCTTCTATTTTTAGTGGTGACATAACTCTAAAATTTGACTTTTGTGCATAAATAGTTAGTGGAAAAATTGACTTCCCAAGGGTTTAGAGGCTCATTGAGATAGATACAAGATATTTGGATCTTGTTGTTGATGGGAGGCTTCCACTTAACCATGAAATTTTGTACCATCTGCAGGTATGCAAAAGTTTCTCTACTTACATTCATTCTTGATCATAAATGTTGTAAATTATATTAATGCTTCAAACTTAAGATTCATTGCATTGTTATAATGATCAAAATGTTATACTTTGCTATACATTCAAGCATTCTCTTTCTCCCTACCCTTTGCTCTCTCCCCCCTCCTTTTAAGAATTTTCTTTGTCATAAAAGATTCACATTTTTGTCTCATTTACACAAATTTATCTAAAGCACTAGGAGTGAATAAAGCTATGTAAAAGATGATAGATTATGTATAAACAACAACTTTCCATCTTATAGCTAATTAAATCCTTAATATTTGAATAGTTTAGAGCTCAAATAATGCTTGTATATGCATGTGTAGCAATAAGGGAGCCTATGTGAAGATTGAAATTTAAAACATCACTTTGGTATTTTTCCTTAGGCAATGAAATGATATTTTGAGTAATACAAACCTACACAACACATTGATATTTTTTGGCATTGCATTGAGGAAATTTTTTTCTCTTATACCTACCCTCGGCTAGACATGGAGGTATATAATATTGGTTTCTGGGTTTTTTCTATAAGTAGTTAATTTCACAGAGGAAGATGAAAATATTCTTAATGTCCTATCAGGTGTGAAAGCATATGAATCACTTGCTAAGGCACCATTTTATATTCATCCAAAAACTAGTTTGTTCTTTTTTTTTATGTTTCTTGTATGTGTTTTTTTTAGGCTCTAGAGATGTAGCTCGGCTCTTTCCTTTGCATTTTTCATCTATTTTGATGATTACAGTAGATTGTCCTCATAATTTTTATGTAGATCTATTTGTAACCTTATTTTCTACCAATCAATTTGCAAACTAGTCACATATTAAGGACCATTTCACTAACTTGTAGTCATCCATTACTTCATATGTTGCAAGTTGTGTCTATGTGCCATTAAATCCTGATGATTGCGAGAACTTTAATCCTACAAGTGTACCCAATCTTTCTCAAGTAAAAGTCTTACCTTATTTTATAGTACTTTAAATGGTTAATTGAAGGTGCTTCTTTAGATCTGAGATAGTTGAACCCTGGATTAAAATATGGTATTAGATGGGCAGTATAATGATAAAACTGAGGTCCATTGAACAAAATTACGAACATAATTTATGGACTATGAATAGTGTTACAATTATAATTATTTCTCCTTTACCTACCTCTGCATTAATGAAAAAGATAGCAGATATTGGAAGTTCATTACATGTCTCATGTATGTGTTAGTATTTTAATTTTGTTTAAGTTGTTGAAGAGCTTGATTAGGTCAAGAATATGTTCTACAAGCTCTGTTCTCTTGACACTGCTCAACATTTTCCCTACACATTTTCTCTTCAATCCAGATGTTTCTTAACTCCTTCCCTTGTTAGCCCTTGGTTGTTCTCAAGTGTAATTTTTCTATGCATCTTGCGCCTATATGTATGATCGTCATCTCTTATGAAGCATGGATAACCTTTCATGGAATTGTTGTTGTAATTAGACAATTGTCATTGTGAGAATAATCATTTAATTTGTATGGAAGTAAGTCTTTTTCATATTATTTGACTTGGTATTGTAAACTTGTCTTTGTAGGATTCTCTAGGGGGAACAACAGAACTGTGATGATAGGTAGAGCTATACAACACCATAAATCATTTTGCATTATCAATATATTGCTTATAGAATACTCTATGCAAGTAAAATGGAATGTGCAATGACAATTGGTCTCGAATTCAAATTTGAATATAAGTACATTATACACAAGAAGATGGTATCTATTATATGATATAAAGAACCCAAAAATAAGAAAATTAATAGGTTCCATTTGTTTACTTGCCCTTAGACACTTGTTTAATCGGCAAGATGCTCAGAATGTCTTGCTAATAACTAGTAGTGTTCAAAAATCCTGAAGAGGTCAGATCAGTGTGACATTGGATCTGTCTTGCCGACGGAAGTCATCGACAAGACACAGACTATCAGAGTGAGTTTTCTATCCTGTGCCGATGATTGATCTCTCACCGATGGGTTGGCTTCGGTGGTCATCGCCAAGAGTCTCCATGATGACATGGTGTAGGTCTATTTAAAACTCTTGAAGAGGTCAGATTGGTGTGACATTGGATCTGTCTTTCCAATGGAAGTCATTGGCAAGAAATGGACTATCAGAGTGAGTTTTCTATCCTATGCCGATGATTGATCTCTCACTAATGGGTTGGCTTTGGTGGTCATCGTAAAGAGTCTCCGCGATGATATGGTGTAGGTTTATTTAAAACTCCTGAAGAGGTCAGATCGGTGTGACATTGGATCTATCTTGCCGACGAAAGTCATCAGCAATGCATGGACTATCGGAGTGAGTTTTCTATCATGTGCCGATGATTGATCTCTCACTGATGGGTTGGCTTCGGTGGTCATCACCAAGAGTCTTTGCGATGGTACATTTCAATGAATATTTTTTAAAAAAAATTACATTATTTTGTTGCAATTTCGACGAAGGCCATCGACGAATCACTGAAAAGGTTTGATGAAGTTGCTATAGCTGCGACGAAGGCTTCATCGTAACTCCTTGCCCATTTTTTCAAAATGACGACGAACTTTTGGTGTTGTTTCGACGCTTTGAAAGAGCCATTGCAATTGCATTTTGGTTGTAATTTTTCAGTGGATACACAAATTTTTTGTCGATATTCCGACGAACATCCGAGTCATTTTATGATGCCGACAACCAACAAATCTACTCCATTATTTTGATGTTTAATTCATCATCAAAATTTTGAAGAAAAAATAGCGACGAAACTTTTTTGTCAATTTGTCGATTGTCTGACAAATGTTTGTCAAACTACCAATGGATGTTTATTGAAAAATGGAGTAAAATTTAGTAGTGAGATGTCTTACAGGAAAACAACATAGAGATCCGTTCGAGTCAAGTTCTTTTCATGCTAAGGACCATCTTGAGGTTGTCCATACTGATTTTTGTGGACCGTTCCCTGATTCCTTTTAGGGTTGTAAGTATTTTTTATTGCTTATGGATGATTTATCTCATAATACTTGGGTGTACTTTCTTCGACAAAAGAGTGAAGCATTTTCCCACTTCTGAGAATTTTATCAACAAGTTGTCCATGAGATAGGCAAGCCTCTTCTTATCCTTTGCTCAGATCAAAGGGGGACATTCCCATCCACAAATTTCTTGGAATTCTCCTTATTACATTGTTCCTACAAATGTATCCCCTAAAATCAAGCTTATTCACTTTTCCAAGGGACCCCCCCTTAAAGCTTACATAACAAAACTTGTTGATTAAAATATATATATATACATCTTTGTGAAGATCTCCCTTGAAGAATCAAATGCTGAATTAAGTGGAAATCCATCAAGCTACCTCATGACCCTTGGAAAGGTGTAGCACCTAGCTAAATTCCTGAGTTCTTCCTCCCATGAACTCCTGAATCATAGATTCCCAAATTATTCAACAACAATCCATATTGAGCTCTCCAAACACATGGCTCCATCAAGTTGTCTAATGACCCTCTGAAGGGTATAATTCTTGATCACAGCCTCATAAGCTTATTATACAACCATCCATATTGAGCTCTACACTAAACCCCTTACCTGTCTCCAAAAACCAAACTTCACAATATATGTATTCTTCAAATATGTCAGTAATAAGGAAAAAGAAAAAAATTAAAGCCATAAACACTTCTCATGCAAAGGATCATCTCAAAGTGAGAAGCTAACTTGAGATGATGGAAATTCCTCCATCCTCTGGTGCCACCAGCCTCCAATATGACCTTGTTACACTTTACCCATTTAATATCTTAAATGAGTCTTTGGAGGAATCATTAGGTGTAGCAAAGATAGCCTCGAATTTCCATGCATGATTATTTGAAGATCCATTGATAACATTGATAAACTCATCTAGAAAATAATCAACAATTATTTCAATGTTTTGGAATACACTTTCCCAAACACCATTCACTTGGATTTCCATAAGTCTTTTTTTCCTTCAAAACTTTCATCTTCTTCACTTGAATGTGAGCCAAAACCCTAATAAGATAGGCATACTTCTTCATCTTTGAAAGCTCGGCCTTAATACTCTGCATACTTGGTGAAGGTGTTCTTGGCCTTGTACCAATTCTTGTAAAAGCACCTTAACTCTACTAAAATTTTGATCCAACATAGTGTTCAACATGTGAAGACTATGAGGGGTCTTGATGGAGGAAAACATACTTATAATCACCATGGGTGGACTCTCCACAATAATCACCATCTTGAAAATCTCCTTATTGTGACACTTGGATCTGAGCTTCTTGACCTCTCTGACTGTACGAGTCATGACAACCATTAAAAACTTGAACTCTGGGTTGTGAGTAATGCCAATAGGGCCTATTCTTATTAGCTCTTTTTTGGTAAACTCCTATCAATATTGTGCAAATTAATATCAATCATTTCCCTAGATTATCATGTGATGTTTCATTCAATACTGCATTAGGGGGTTGATTCTAGATTATACACAACTATCAAAAATTCCATGCACTCATCAACCCGTAACACTAGGAGGAAAAATCCTTGGTGGAGAACTGTGGATCACAACAAGATATGAATTTTTATGAAAGAAAATAGAAGGATATAGGAAGAAATACATCAAGGATTTAACAAAATTCAAGAGCATATAGGAGATAAGGGAATGGTCGAGATGACTAAAAAATTTAGAGAAAAATATAGATTCAAATATAAGATTAGATAAAACTCATGATGGATCACAGAAAACCAAGAGACTAATGGAGAACTCTTGAGATACTATTGAGAAATAAAATGAAATTAAAAAAAGTCTTAGAGGATTGTTTACTAAGAATGGTTTACTTTATTAGTTGTTAAACAAAATTATAACCTCCCTCAAGTTCCATTATTTCCCCAACATCATTTCCAAGAAACACCTTATATAAATCTTTTCACGGATCATTACCATCCCTTGCTCGCCAAAACATTACACTAGACATAGATTAATGCCTCTTATACACAAAGCTCTCTAATCACATCTAGCACAAGTTAACGCCTATTCTCCACACTTTTTTTCCTTTCTCCATTACTCTATCCATCATGTATACCTGAAAAAAACCATTGTTGTGAATGGTGGCTTCTCCAAGAGGTTGTATTCTAACAAGCTTCCATGCCTTCGTGCTAGTTATTTCTCATGCCATTTTTAGCACATAGCAATAACAAGAAGATTCAAATCGTCCTTTGTAATGGCTCTAATACCAAATCAAGGCGAATATAATTGACTGATCCATAGTTTTGTATGAAAGGATACATATAGGATGATTTCAAACTATCATAGGATGTGGTTGTATAAACCGTCATAACCACATTAACTAATAACTACACAATATAATAACCATTACACCAACATTGACTATCATGGAGATGGCTTGATGCATGCTTTCCTTAGCACAATTAGAGGATCAATTTTGGGTAGAATTAGTTCAGACAACTGTGTATCTTCTTAATAGGGCTCCTAAAAAGACACTACAAGACAAGACACCTAAGGAGGTGAATCGTGAATTATTGGCACCCTAGTCTTTTCTAGAACTTCTAGGGTTTTTCACCTAAAAGGAGAAAGAAGGGCCAAAAGATCTAACTAGTTCACTCAAATTATGTAATGTATGATCTAATTAAGAATAAATGGAATGATATGAATGCAAATAAATGAAATTTTTGACTAATTATATATGAAAAACCTAAGAATTATGCAATGTTGGAAAACCCAATGATGTTTGCAAACATGAACAAATGCAAAACAGAATAGAAAGAGACTGATTCATTGTGCACCTGGGAAGAGAATGAAGAATCTAGAATATTCTGAGTGTTGTCTAAGATTACAAAAAATCACTAGTGGGACTCATTCGCCACTGATGGCAAATCAGTCTCGCTTCTGATGAAAACTGCCAAAAACTGGTTTCTGAGTGTCAAGATCTGGAAATTGACAAAATCTAGATTTCTAGCCTTAAGGTGGGAATCATTCACCACCGATGACGAATCAATCCTCTCCAAAAATTATGATAAATCAGGAACCAATTCTGTAGCACCAGATCTGAGGTTGTTTGCTTGTCGGGTTGATGAAGTTAATCCTGCAGAAAATAGACAAAATGTCCTCTCCAAGCTTGAAATAGGAAGTAGTTGACTTGAAACACTTTGTTGACTTCTCCACTTTCCAACACCTAAATTTTTGACAAATATGCAAACACAATGTACATGCACAAAGGGGAAAAATGGTTAAGGGTTAGGGAAAAGGGATTTACCTTAGTCAAATCCCACTTTGGTAATGAAACCCTAATAAAATGATGAAATGAAAGAGAAAGATAAACTAATAAGATGTAAATGCTATCAACTTACCAAACCCTTGCTGAAGAAAATCTAAAGATATGTCAATGGCTACCTTTGAATACTTTATTGACGCTTGATTAGATGATGCAAAGTGCTCAAATGCTAATTGAATGCTTTGATTAGTGAACTTGATAATTGGGGGTTAAAATGAGAAGAAAACCACTGATTTATACACAATTGTGCCTTAGTAACCTGATGATACCTCATCACAGGCCAACATAAGGTGATTTTATATAAAAACCCAAAAGAAAATTTGAAATATTTTGAATTTTGAGCAAAGACGGACTCATTTGCCACCCATGGCAAATGGGTCCCACCTTAGACTTGAATGTGGGTGTCGGGAATTATCTTGCATTTAATGTTGTTTGTTGGGTTTACATTAAAAACACACTTAATTAAGCCTTATAAGGGCATAAAGTGGTCAAATAAAGCATAAGAAAGGTGTAAATAGTGAAATTATGCCTAGAAAAGTGTGAAATCTTGTTACAAGACTTTACAACACTTCAAAATAGGACTTGATGATGAATAAAAAGGTGATTTTTAAGTGATTTGTAATGAATAGTGTCTAGAAAAGTGTAGAAATTTTTTACAACACTTCACAACACCTTCACAAGACATCATAATTTGAATTTTAAGGACCTAATGTGAATGTTTAAGCCACATTACCTCAATAAATCAGAGCAAAATGGACCAAGAATCAAGAGGAAAGGCCTAAAAGACCATGAAAATGACGAGGGGCCATTTTTCTATGGCACATTTCGCCCCCACATTAGTGAGAGGATGAACTTGCTTCAAACTCACACTAAAGTAGCCATGAATATCGAGAGAGAGGTTTCAATGTACTTATGTTAGCAAGATGGAATGACAACAATCAAGAAGGATGATCAAGCCCCCAAGATGAATATCCCATGGAAAACTAAACATAAGAATAAAGGAATGCACATGATGATGAAAAAGGAATAAAAGCTTCGATCATCTATCCAACTAGTTGTGGATTAGATCTAGGATGATTGTTTGAAAGAGAAAAATGCATA
>VDFB02007708.1:52344-67844 GCA_007258455.2 Sequoia sempervirens | reverse complement strand
CACATTTTTCATACATGTCTATCAAAGAATTTTATCAAAAAATTCATTGCCTTACTGCTATGGCTAAAATCCTAAAACAGGTGCTTTCGAACAAGCTATGGATGCTTGGAAAAAATTCTATCAAAGCATAATAGTAAGCAACAAGCTATGGTCTCATGGTTTTTTTTTCACGTGAAGATCATCGTGATTTTATTCACATTTTTTTTACATGAAAATCAACATGAACCAGATTTTGTATTATGGAGCTATATTAAGCTACCACTCTGAAGACCAATGTAGCAATGATACAAAATAATGTTTGAGACTACAAGAAGGCATCAAAATGGCTAGTGTACTAAACAAATTCTTATGATTTATGAATAATGTTGATAATTCTACTCAGTTGGCTTCTTTTTTCAAAATCAGAAAAATTGAACCCTAACATCAATAGACTCTATATATCAAGCTACCACAATTCAAGTTACATCAGGCCCATATCAACGAGACATAGCTTGAACAATAGGAGGAATGGCCTATTTCAACAAACTACACTCAAACCCTTAAAGGATCGATCTAGTTGAATGTAGCTTAGAGTGCTTCTGCGTGTTTGGGTGCGAAAGAGGACCATTCATAGCGTAAACATTCATACTCAAATGTGTTGGAATAGTTTGTTTGGTCACACAAGTTGCAGAATGAAAATTGCACCACCTTGCAACTTTCCATCACTTACATTTGACAATTTTTCCATCAACTGAAAACTAGACACCACGGGAAAACCACTTCGAGATAACAAAAACCAAGAAAGATTATTGTAGAGGGGCCCAACATGATCCCATAGGATCAAACGAGAATTTTCTAAGCATCACTGTGTCTGAGTAACCTCATGTTGAAGTTTGCATCCATTTTTCCCTTTGGACCCTTAAGGAATCAATCTGGTTGAACGTAGCTCGGAGCAATTCCGCGTGTTTGGGAGCAAAAGAGGACCATTTCTATCATAAAAATTCCTATTCAGACGCATTGGAACAATCTGTTTGGTCACACGAGTTGGAGAACAAAAGTTGCACGACTTTGCAACTTTCCACTGCTTGCATTTAACATTTTTTCCATCAACTAAAAAGTGGACACCATAGGAAAAAACCACTCCGTGATAACAAAAACCGAGAGAGGTTATTGTAGAGGAGCCCAACATGATCTCATTGGATCAGACGAGAAGTTTCTAAGCATCACGGTGTCCGAGTAACCTTATGTTGAAGTTTGCAGCCATTTTGTCCTTTGGACCCTTAAGAAATCGATCTGGTTGAACGTAGCTTGGAGCGATTCCACGTGTTTGGGTGCGAAAGAGGACCATGCCTAGTGTAAAAATTTTTACTCAAACACGTTGGAACAATCTGTTTGGTCACACGAATTGCAGAATGAAAATTGCACCACCTTGCAACTTTCCACTGCTTGCATTTGACAAATTTTCCATCAACTGAAAACTAGACACCATGGGAAAACCACTCCGAGATAACGAAAACCGAGAGAGGTTATTGTAGAGGGACCCAACATGATCCCATAGGATTAGGTGAAAAGTTTCTAAGCATCATGATGTCCGAATAAACTCATGCTAAAGTTTGTAGCCATTTTTTCCTTTGGACCCTTAAGGAATCGATCTGGTTGAACGTAGCTCAGAGCGATTCCGCATGTTTGGGTGTGAAAGAGGACCATGTCTAGCGTAAACATGCCTATTCAAATGTGTTGAAATAGTCTGTTTGGTCACATGAGTTGAAGAACGAAAGTTGCACGACTTTGCAACTTTCCACTACTTCCATTTGACACTTTTTCCATCAACTAAAAACTTGACACTATGGGAAAACTACTCTGAGATAATGAAAACCAAGAGAATTTATTGTAGAGGGGCCCAACATGATCCCATAGGAATAGATGAGAAGTTTCTAAGCGTCACGGTGTCCGAGTAAATTCATGTTAAAGTTTGTAGACATTTTTCCCTTTGGACTCTTAAGGAATCGATCTGGTTGAACGTAGCTCAGAGCAATTCCGTATGTTTGGGTGCGAAAGAAGACCATGCCTAGCGTAAAAATTCCTATTCAAATACGTTGGAATAGTTTGTTTGGTCACATGAGTTAGAGAACGAAAGTTGCATGACTTTGCAACTTTCCACTGCTTGCATTTAACACTTTTTCCATCAACTGAAAACTGGACATCACAGGAAAACCACTCTGAGATAATGAAAACTGAGAGAGGTTATTGTAGAGGGGCCCAACGCGATCCCATATAATCGATGAGAAGTTTCTAAGAATCATGGTGTCCGAGTAAACTCACGTCAAGTTTGCAGCCATTTTTCCTTTTGGACCCTTAAGGAATCACCATCAATGTAGCTCTAGCTTATTCCTATGTTTGGGTGTGAAAATAGACCATGCCTAGCGAAACATTCCTATTCGTGACATGTTGGAATAGTTCGCTTGGTCACATAAGTGCAGTAATGTTGTACCACTTTGCAACTTTCACTACTTCCATTTGACACTTTTTCCATCAACCCAAAACTGAACACTACGGGAAAACTACTCTGAGATACTAAAAATTGGACACTATGGGAAAAACTACTCCGAGATAATGAAAACTAAGAGAGGTTACTGTAGAGGGGCCCAACGTGATCCCATAGGATCAGACGAGAAGTTTCTAAGCGTCATGATGTCCAAGTAACCTCATGCTGAAGTTTGCAGCCATTTTTTCCTTTGGACCCTTAAGAAATCAATCTGGTTGAACATAGCTCAGAGTGATTTCACGTGTTTGGGTGTGAAAGAGGACCATGTCTAGCGTAAAAATTTCTATTTGGACGTGTTGGAACAGTCTGTTTGGTCTCACAAGTTGCAGAACGAAAATTGCACCATCTTGCAATTTTCCATTGCTTGCATTTAACACTTTTTCTATCAACTGAAAACTAGACACCACGGGAAAACCACTATGAGATAACAAAAACTGAGAGAGGTTATTTTAGAGGGGCCCAAAAAAATCTCATAGGATCAGATGAGAAGTTTTTAAGTGTCACAGTGTCCAACTAACCTCATGCTAAAGTTTGCAGTCATTTTGCCCTATGGACCTTTAAGGGATCGATCGGGTTGAACGTAGCTTAGAGCGATTCTGCATGTTTGGGTACGAAAGAGGACCATGCCTAGCATAAAAATGTCTATTCAGATGCGTTGGAATAGTTTGTTTGGTCACACGAGTTGGAGAATGAAAGTTGCACGACTTTGCAACTTTATATTGCTTGCATTTGACACTTTTTCTATCAACTGAAAACTGGACACCATGGGAAAACCACTCCGAGATAACAAAAATTGAGAGAGGTTATTGTAGAGGATCCCAAAATGATCCCATAGGATTAGATGAGAATTTTATAAGCATCACGGTGTCTGAGTAACCTCATGTTGAAGTTTGCGCCATTTTTCCCTTTGGACCTTTAAGGGATCGATTCAGTTGAACATAGCTCGGAGCGATTCTGTGTGTGTGGGAAAATTCTGAAACCTCGTGGAATGGTGGATTTAGGGGTCCTCTTCATGTTGCAATTTGTTTCAGGGTGAAAGATGAAGGTTTGTAAAAGTTATATGATGCCCTAGGTCAGTTTTTCCCTTGTAAATGTATGAAAATGGTCTTTAGAATGCACTTTGCATAATTTTCTAATAAGTTACTACAGTGCTGGGAGTCAAGAAAATTGAGTTCTAGTGATGCCCTGGGTTGGGTATGTGAGTTTTCTTAGAGAAAATGAAGGCTATAGGTTGTGTATTGGTGAATTTGTGAAGGGATTGAGTGTAGAAATGTTTGGAGGGTCTGTGCAAGCCTGGGAAAAGATGTTTTGAACTTTGGTTTGAGTTTTTGTGGCTAGTAGAGTGGAGTTATAGAGAAACCCTAGGTTTTAGGGTGAAATAGGAGGGTTTTCTGGAGCAGCACCTTAGAAGACCTGCACAGAAGAATTGATCAGAGAATCTATGGTTTTGTAACACAATTTGAGACTGTCTAAGAGATCTTGTGGTGGCAAGAAGTTTAAAGAGTACTGTGTGTAAAATTGGGCTAATTCTAGTAGCCTTTGAGTAGGGTGACTTGAAGTTTTTGTGTGTTGTTGCATAAGAATCTCATGTGTAAGCTTGGTTCAGTGTTTTTGATGATGTATGGATGCTATTTGGATGCTAAGTTGGTATTCTTAGAAAAGGTCTATTTGTTGTTACTGGTGAATTGGGTAGCCATAGTGTTGATTTGATGAAAGTTGTGTTGGAAACTTGAATCTGAGTTGGAACTTGATTCCTTGAGCTTGATTATGTGTTCTTCCACCTTGATATTGCATCATAGAGGTGTTGGCGTGTGCCTTGAAAAGTTGAAAGCTTCCTTATGTAGGCCTAGTTAAGCCTTGTTTATGGCTTGTAAATCAATCTTTTGATATGTTTGTTTTGGGTGTTTGATCTTGTGCTTTTGGGAACTTGTGGAAGATGGTATTAGGAGTATAAAACCATGTTTCATTGACTAGTTAATTCATTTAATCATTTTTTATTTTGACTATCCTAGTCAGTGAATGTTGCAAAGTTGCATGGGCTTGTGTAGAAGCCATGGAAGAGTGGATGTTTTTGGGTGCAAGGTCTATTTGTTTGGTCATGTTGTGTTGTGTGAAGAGTGTTTACATCATCCCCAAGTCCTATTGAGATGTCTGGTTGTATTAGTCAAGTTGAGTGGTCAAGTTGCATTATTGAGAGGAATAGTGAAGTTGATGTGTGCCTATAGAGTATTTGAGAGAAGCTTTTGAAAAGAAAGTTGCTTCCCTTGCCACTCTGCATCATAATGGTATCAAAGCTTCAAGGAGTATATTTTTTTCATTTTTTTAGGTTGTGAAGAGCAAGGAAGAAGTGAAGATTTTGTTATTCAAAGATTCCTCCAAAGAACAAAGATATGGCTAAAGAGATGAAGGAGATGAAGGACAAACATGCTAGAGAAATTAGAGAGTTGGAGGAAAGAATCATAGCCTTGGAGACAAAAAAAAAAGAAGGGATGTGGAAGAGAGTGAATCAGATGAAGAAGAAGATGATGAGTTTGAAGACATGGAAGAAGAACTTGATCTAGAAGACCAAAGGATTGCAAAGTTGGTAAGGGCAGTTAGAGATGACAAGCCTAAGGTAAAAATTGATGTTCCTAAATATGGTGGAAGTTTAAATTATGAAGAACTACTTGAATGGATGGCTGCATTAAATAATCATTTTGAATGTGATGAGGTTCTTGGGGAGCAAAGAGTAAGGATTGCAAAGACAAAGTTGCAAGGCCATGCTTTGGTATGGTGGGACTACTTTCAATTTGAGAGGAGGAAGCAAGGAAAGTCTAAAATCACCTCATGGGACAAGATGATATCAAAACTCAAAGGTAAATTCTTACCCAAGGATCATTAAGTTCAAATGTTTAAGAAATTGCAAAGCTTAAGATAGAAAGAAATGGATATTAAGTCGTATACTGGGGAGTTTTATAGATTAAGTTTAAGGTCTGGTCATCATGAGAATGAAGATGAAAAAGTTGCAAGATATATTGGTGGTTTGAGGTTAAACATACAAGATGAATTGGTTTTGGCTAACCCTAGGAGTGTAGAGGATTGTTATCAAATGAAAATTATAGTGGAGGAGAAGCTTAAGAGGAGACAAGAGAAATCAGTGAGAGGAAGAGGTGGTTTGGTGTAGGAGCACCTTGACTGTGAAACTTTTTTTGTAAAGATTTGATTTTTCAAAATATGAAGGCATTGTAAAGGCCATTCTAAGTCATTGAAAGGTTTTTAGGACGTAAATAGAGTCAAAATACAAAAAAATGTTATTTTTGTCCCTAGGTGATAAGGTTTCCAAAATTGTTCATTTGTTGTCAAAATTGTGAAAAGGCAAAAATAAAAAAAAAGAACACAAAAATTAGAATGTGAAGAGACAAAGTGGGAGAGGAAAGATTTTGGTCAATTGGAAACTGAAAATGAACTTTCATAACTATTGTAAAAGCTATAAAAATCATGAAAAGGTGTGGAAAAAATAGAAGTTGAGTCTTTGTAATCAGATTTTGAAATAAAATCCCCTGTTTATGAGTTTGTAGCACTTTCTCCATGGCTTTTATCTTATACTGGTAATTTAGTAACTTCAAAAGTTTAAATCCTTGTGTGATATAATTGTAGGTAGGGTTAGTTTCATTCACAAAGAATTTGGAAGGTTATTTTTGAGAAATAAAAGAAGGAAAAACAGTTTTCTGTGTCCCAGGCAGTGATCCTCACTTTGTGATTTTTAGTCTTATAAGGAAAATATTATCCATCCCACCATTATAGGATAGTAGAATGGTGGTATAGATGGGTTTTTAGGTTTATTTGACACATTTTTGAGTGGAAAGTGTGTCAAAATGTAACAGGGAAGGCGTGGATATGAAGATAGTTGTTGCTCCAAGAGAAAAATCTGAGTTTTCCATATAAAAGATGGCACCTACAAGTTGGAACGGTTGGAATAGAATTTGTTTTGATATGGATAAGGGTTATTATGTTTAGGAAGGATTATTTACAGGTTTTTGCAATAGTGGCAGGTGATTTGGAGGTTTGTAGATGATATTTCTTAAAAATCCTCACTTGCTTGTGCTTTAAAAGCCTATAAACAAGGGTTTACTATTTAATTATATTGTTGGGAATTTCTTACCTTGAAGATTGATGATTTGTGAGTTTTTCCACCTGTATAAAGAATTTTTATGGTTGGTAAGTGATTTGGATTTGTTTTAAAGGTGTCTCCTTTGTTAAATTGGCCTATTTGGGGCTCTTTAGTAACAAAGAAGTCAAGACAGCAGGCATGTGTTTCAAAACAAGTGTACCTGAAAATGAGATATGTTTTTAATGATAAAAATGGGTACTCAAAAATATATTTATCCTATAGAGATTCATTATGGTTTGCAAGTTACACCTGATTTGGTGTTTTGGCAAATTCTGGCCTTTTGAATGCAAGAAACTGAGATTTTGTGTAGACAGTGATTTGAGTGTTTGGTTTGGGTTTGTAACTATCTAAATGATGATGAAAAATGTGACTCAAGGTATGGAAGAAGTCTTGAAGCAAGTTTTGTCATTTTAATGTCTTGAACAATGTGGAATCATTGTGTTTTGAGTAAGCAAAATGGTGTTTTTACTGGTAAAAGTAAGGAATCTGATAAAATAGCATTTGTGAATATGATATTGGTATTGTTTCAATTAGAATGATGATTATTATAGTGTCATGGAAGTATGATAACAGGTTTGAAGGGAGGAGTGAATGAGTGGTGGTTTTTTTGCCTTGATTGAATCAAGTTAAATGGATGGTAATAGTGAAAGTTGTAGTGATTCAGAATTTCTAATAGTGTTATGATGAATTTGATGAAAGTGTGGATCACTGATTTGAAAAATTGATGATTGGTAGCCTTGTAGTCCAAAGTGAATTTGATGGATTTAGTTGAGTTGATAAGTGAAATTGGTGAAATGAATAGTGAATTTTGAAGAATTTGTCAATTGATCTTCTCTAAGATGAGTTTGGGACAAAAGTTCCCTGTGTTTGTGTTGTTTAACAATTGATATTGCATCAAATTAGTATCAGAGCTAGTTTTGCAATCTGATATTGCATCATAGTCCTAATGCAAGAGGAATAGGAATGATTTCTACATCAAAGCAGCCAAATGAAGATCAAGAAGGAGCAAAAAAAGGTAAAGATCACAATGTTGATTCTAGAAGTGGTTTTGGTTTTAGAGGTAGAGGAAGGTATAGTGTTGGTAGAGGTACTAATGATTTTGTAGGAAGGTTCTACACATGCAATGAGTTCGGCCATCCTTCATGGAAATGTCCTGAGAGGGTTGGTAGTTCATCAAGTGGAGACAAGAAGATTGATAGGAGAGCACAATTGGTTCAAGAGGAGTGTGAAAGCCATTATTCTGCAAGTAAGAAGGTAGATCCTAAAGTAGGGGAAATGTTGATGGTGAGAAAGACAATCTTGAAAGCAACAAAAGAGGATGCACCTTTGCAAAGGAAAAGTCTCTTCATCACTCATTGTAAGTGCAAGGACAAGGTATGTAGAGTGGTCATTGATTCTGGCTCAACTGAAAATATGGTGTCAATGTGAAATGGTAAACAAATTAGGCTTGAAAAGAATTCCTCATGAATTTCCTTATAAAATTTCATGGTTAAATGATGACCAATCTTTATTGGTGAATGAAAAGGTTGTTGTAGACTTTCAAATTGGTATTTATCATGATAGTGTTGTTTTTTATGTGCTTCCAATGGATTGTTGTCATATCCTATTAGGAAGACCTTGGAAATATGACAAGAGGGCATTGTATGATGGTAGGGAAAATACCTATACCATAGTCAAAGATGGTTATTCTTTTTTTTTTAACTCCTCTTGTAGAAGATATCAAAGGTAAAGAATAGGTAATAATGTGTGGTAGGAAGGAACCTAGAAATGTAATGAAGGAGAATTTTTTTTTATGTTGTTACCTATCCTAGCACTGATAATGTAGGGGCAACATGTGTGACTATAAACATAGGGGTGAAAAGTGCTTTGACAAGGAATTTGCATGAAAGTATTGTTGTAGGAACCATTGAATGTCCTGTAGTTAAGAGTAAAGTTAAGAGTAAGGAATAGGTTTCAAATCATCTTAGCATCCGTACAGACCTTACAACAACGAGAAAAGTGAAAAAACTAGTAAATTTCTAGAAAATAACATTCTTATTGATCAAAAAATGGGTTACAAATCAACCAAAAACCTCTCCTTCGAGGCATTGAAGGTTATTATACATCTAAATCTCATTACAATGCCTTAGGTATGAGCTGTTCTCACATATATTTTCCAATGTCACTCATGCACATTCGAGATTCTCTTCTAATGTCTACATCATAGGTTCTCATTTAGAGGTTAACTTCAATTGAGTAACTTGAGATTCCCTCACAAAGATTCACACGTTATTTTATAATGGCTTCAAATTAGAATTGAGATTTGTCAAGATCATCAAAATAAGGATGTTGCATTGCTTTTTTGGCTGAGATTCTCTTTGATGGCTCAAAAATCAACATTTTTTGCAAGGAGGGACCAATCAAATTTTACTAGTTTAGTTACAGATACGTAAAGGAAAAGAATAAAAAGAAATAGCTAATCCAAAATAGATGGAAGGCACTTATAGATAGGCATGACAGTCTCTCAACTTAGTTAGTCTTGGTCATACATCTTCACTGGGAGTTCCAAGATACGTGTTGCACACAACACCTCTCATGAATAATTTTTTTTGAAATTCGAGATGCTCTTATAATTTCTACATCATAGGTGGTCATGATAAGGCTAAATTCAAATGAATAACTTGAAATTGCCTCACCAAGCTTCGCACGCACTTTTGTAATGGCTTAAAATCATAATTGAGATTTGTCAAGATCATCAAAATAAGGATGTTGCATTGCTTTTCTACTTGAGATTCTCTTGGATGGCTCGTAAATTTTCATTTTATGCAAGGGGACACCAATCAATGTTTGCCTAGTTACATACATATACACAAAGTAAAATAAGATGATAGCATTGGCATCAACCAAATTGACATGGATACAAGTATAAATTAATAAGAACCATTGTGCATATACTTACAAATTAATCCAATAAACCATCTGGGTTTTCTCTACTCTTTATTGTGTCAAGTATTGCCTCATGGTTAGACTCACAAACCTTCCATAAGGTATTTTTCAAATGTCTACCCCCATATTTGGTCAAATGAACATTGGATGCCACAACAAGGTTTGAATAATGAAGAATCTTATGATGCGTGTCAAATTCCTCAAACAACCAATGTTTAACACTCTTATGTGGGTACCTTCTCAGCCACGTTCTAGTAACAACAATTGAGCCTGTAGGGTATTCGATGTGTTCTCCATCTATAATTGGGGCTTCCAATTTCATTTTTGCCTCAACACAATGACATAAGTAATAATCTCTTCCCTCTTCGTTGTCTTCATTTGCAATAATTGCATAAACATGCCCTGCATTTATATGTGTGACATATCTCTTGAAATTAGTTAACATTATGAATACAATACAAAGTAAGATAACAATATGAAATTTCAAATACTAAGCAAGTAGATATATTACCTAGTTGAACCAGATCTAATACATGTTCAAAGTCAACCAATGATTTCTTCTATGTTAGTTCCAATGCCATTGGAGGGTGATACGTCTGAAGTGGGCTAAGATAACTTGTCAACCATTTGTCAACCCAAACTCGCAATCATTCCAAGCTTGCATTGTACATGAAGAAAAAAAACATGCCATCTTACGTGTATTAATACTCCATGAACCTACATTTGAGCTAAGGAAAGAGTGCAACTCACTCGATCTTGTTAGTGTACAACAATCCTCATATGGTGCAATGTTAGTATCATCCATCAACCAAAAAAAATATGAACTAAAGACGTACCTTCATTACCTAGACCCATCAAAGCATTACACCACTCGACGATTGATCTTGCATATGTCAACTATGCACTGTCTTTATACTTTAACTCTTCTCGTGGTAATTCTCTTTTCATGCATGCTCTTGCACCGTCATGCTCCCCCTTTCCATGTACGGCCTCACAAAAGTTCCACATATGTTTAACACATGTAGTGAGATGCATCCTGCACAACTAGTAGAACATGCACATGTTCTTGAACTGTGTTGCACAGTTATCTAACCATATTATATGCCAACTATATGATATGCCTCTCTGAGCCAAATCAATGTATAACATCTCGAAGCAACCTTGCACAAACTCTAGAGAATGCGTATGATCATCACTAATATAAAAGTGATACTCCCTCAATACCTTCCTTTGGTCCTCTATACTATCAGTTGCATGAATGAATGCTATGTGCACAAATATCGAAACCTATGTGGAGTTGTAATGCTATGACTGCACCTCACGCTGTGGCTATAGAGTGTAGTTCTCTGCAAATTCAACCATTGATACTATGCTACAAAGTGGAAAGGTGTCCTTGCATAGCTTGAATTGTGTGTCCAGCCATCAGGCTCTATGGGTATGCCTTGCATACTCATACACTAGATTCTCATGAAACATGGACATAAACTGATACACTAGAATCTTTTGAATAACCAACTCACACTTTTTTGCTTTAGACCCATCTTTTGTAGCATATGCCACTGTTTTATACTTCCTGAACTGTACTAGTTTTTGTCCCACCTCATATGTGCTTTCTATATATTGACATACTAGCATTCATTGCAAGCCACCACAATGCTCGCATGAACCATCCAAGCATGTTTTCCTATAGAATATTTAGCCATCCTCTATTTCACATAATTTTTTTGATAAGAACTCTCTTGAAGATTTTGGTGGGGCTTCTATGCCACAATCCTGCAAAACATCATTAGTATGCAAATCTAAACATTTAGAACGATAAACATCATAATGGTTAGAGAATTCAATATGTAGTTTACAACAAGTAGTGCATGTGTGATTTATCTTGACATAAAAAGGTTTAATCATTTCAATTTTTTTTTGAGAAATACTAATTTGAGGATAATCATTTTGAAATTTATGAAAAAATTGGGTTTGAGTCGTATCCAAAAAATGCTTTGGATGTGGCTCACGGTTTCAACTACCGATTCTCCTTCTTATGACATCCCTTTGATTCGAGATGGCCTTGTATTATTCTTCCAATAATCTTCAATTAGTGTTCTCAATGCTTCAACAATTTTTTATCTTTGTGTGGCAGTCTCCCCAAGAATTCCCATAATTCATTTGAATTGGTGCCCTCAATTATTTGCCTCCTTTGAATAGCTTTTGATAAAGTTTTTCTACTAATTCCATTTGTTCACTTGTCTTTTTAATGAGGTGAGATCTCTTTGTTTGATAGCTTACCAAAGTCGATGTAATGACACATTGGGTGACATTACTATCCTTTGAGCATGAGGTCTTACCCACATTGTCATAAGCATCCATTAGATTCTTCACAATAGTGTTTTCACTTGATGCATTCGATGTTCTCAACCCAAGAGTCTTCATGATGTTTCTATACTTTAAACCCCACATCATTTGAACAAATAGTTGACATCTTACATCTCATTTAGCCTTTCAAAGAACATTTTCCAAATCTTATCAACATATCTTCTACAAGCGCTCGAATCTTACCTTCCATGTGCTACAAAATATCCTCATCAATATTAATCAAAAACTTTGGCTTTCTACGCAAAATTCTAGGTGGTGTTCTCTTAGGTACATACATCTCAACATTAGCAATTTCATCAATATTGAATTGAGGTGGGCTATATTGTGTACCTTCGATCGAGGGTGGAATAGAAGACATACCTTGAGGTTCACATGGGGATGATGGCATACCTTGTTTGTCAACTTCATGTGATGATGTACTCTCAACTTCAGATGTGGTGGATGGTGTCCAACCATACTCACTTGTGGTAGATGGTGTCCCTCATATTCGCTTGTGCTTAATGGTGTCCCTTTGTATTCACTTGCGGTAGAGGGTGTGTCTCCAACTACGGTATCTACATCTCCCCTAGCAAGACTCTTTCGCATTCGTGCCCTTTGTGCTGCCAATTTATTTTTTCTTTTTGAAGATTGAGGTTCCTCTACAACTGGATTGTTTTCATCAATCATTCCCAATTTTTTCTTTTCACGATATTCCCTCATCCATTTTTTCTCTTTATCTCTAAAGGCTTGGAGCTGATCATCTGTTAGTTTTTTCCTTTTAACAATTCATTTCTTCGGCATGATGAATAATTTTACCTGTGTAAAGAGTGCTAAGTTGTAAAATTAACTAATTGATTTTCTGAGTTGGGCAACATAATTTTATGTTAGATTGAGCATGAGCATGGTATTTTAGGCTTGTTTCAATAGTTGTCAAGTTTTGGAGTGTTTGGCAAGTGCTACTTTCAATAAAACATAGGGTTTCTGGTGCAGGAGCACCAACACCATATTTTCAAAACTTGAATCATTGAATGTTGATCATTTGATAATTTGATTAGTAGCTATGTCATAGGTAGTTTGAAGTCACTATTTTCATTGAATAAGGTTTAGAAACACCATTTTGAATGTATTTAGGGATTTGGAGTTCAATGGAGTCCAAAATGTAAAAGTTGCTCAATGAGATGGTTCATGTGATGAGTCTAGAAATTTAGGTGTTTTGATGTTCTTCAAGTCAAATAAGGTCTTTGGAGACCATCTTTCATGTATTTATATGTCTTAGGATTGAGTTTTCAAAAGTTACACATGATATTGGAAAAATTACAAAATTGCAACAAAAGTTGTGAAGAGCAAAATTGTGAAAATACAGGAATTTGAAGGGTCAAAATTTGAATAGATATTTATGCCCCCTAGGAAGGAAAAAAGATCATTGTAAAATATTGTTAAATACCTTCATAGGATCATTGGAAATAGAATGAAGATTGGTTGGTGAATCATTTTGAAGAATTCAACGTTCCATTCTTTTATTTCACTATTTTCTATATTTTTCCTGTGTTAATAGAATTTCATCACAATTGTATGGACCCGCACATTCAGTAAAGGCTCTAACATTCTTTATTTCTTGCAGTGTTTTGGAGTAGCTCTTATTTTCATCAATTATGAGCTTCTAACATTCAATTTTGTGGGAGAAATCTTGATTTTTTTGGGACTGCCTGCTAAAGTCAGAAATACCCCTATTTTGTGAGCAATATGGATTTTTTGGTCATCCCACCTACTGCGTAGACTTGTGCTTTGGTGGGATGACATGTATAAATTTATACTAGATGTTTAATAAAGTTAAAAGGCACTGGGAGTCCACAAGGTCAAGTTATAGTGATTCCCTAGGCTGGCTATGTAGGTTTTGCTAAGTGAAAATGAAGGCTAAAGGTTGTGTATTGGTGAATTTGTGAAGGGACTAAGTGTAGAAAGGTTTGGAGGGTCTGTGTAGACCTAGGAAAAGGTGTTTTGAACTTTGGTTTGAGGTTTTGTGACTGTTAGAGTGTAAATACAGAGAAACCCTAGGTTTTAGGGTGAAATTGGAAGGTTTGCTGGAACAACACCCTAGAAGACCTATACGGAAGAAATGACCTAAGAATTTGTGGTTTTGTATCACAATTTGAGATTTTCCAAGAGATTTTGAGGTGGAAATAAGTCTAAAGGGTACTTTGTTTGTAAAATGGGGCTAATTCTAGTAGCCTATTGAGCAGGGTGACTTGAAGTTTCTCTATGTTGTTGCATGAGAATCTCATATGTAAGCTTGGGTCTCTGTTTTTGATGTTGTTTAGATGCTATTTGGATGTTGGGATGGTTCTCTTACAGTATTCTCTAAAAGATAGGTCTTTTTTTTTATTTGGTGAGTTGGAAAGCCATGGTGTTGATTTGATGAAAGTAGTTTTGGAAACTTGAATCTGAGTTGGAACTTGATTCCTTGAGTCTATTTGTGTGTTGCAGGCCTTCCCCTACTACATTAGGAGTATATTCCAATTTTTTAGAGACATGTATGGAAAATTTAGTATCATAGACAAGGCAATCAACTGGTTTGTATAACTGTTTGACAAAATAACTCAATGAAAGCTTTGGAAGCAAACACAAAGAAAGTCAATTGTTAAATTTAAACAAATGCCTCAAAGAGATGTGGTTTAAAAATGTAATAGGAAAGTGTATCAAATTGTGTGATTTAAAATTTCCATTGACAACGTAAGGTTGTAACATGACAAACAAAAAATTTGATCAACATGGAATAAGCAAAACAACCAAAATGAAAGCAAGTCATAATAGAATGAAAGAAAATTTACAAAGATTTCACATACCTAAAAAAGAAAAGTTTCAAATGGAGGAGTTCTACCCAAGTATGCAGCCTTTGCTTCTTCCTTCCTCAAAATCCTCAAAAATTTGACTTCTTCAAAAGCTTGTTCCCCTCCAAATTTCAATTGTATATCAATTATCACTGTAATTCAAACTTGAATTGATATTATATGCCTTTCAACATGAAAACTCTACTATTTCATACAAAGGTGATGGAAAAAACATTCAAAAGGTGGTGGAATCTAAAAATCATGCATGCACACTTCACTCAATCACCAAAAAGCTACTTTTTGTTGGAGCACATGTAGAACCAGGAGAATATGCAGAATGTGGGCCAACATCACGGGTATATTGTGTTTTTTTACCATTTTTAGTGCTATAAAAAATGTGTTCGCGTTATAACAAGAGCGTGTTATAACGCGAATGCGTTATTTAATCCTTAACAAACATATCTCTACTAGTAAATAACGTGCTCACGTTATGATAAATTTGGTTTTTTAAAGCTTTATATGGTACATTTATAGGGTAGAGGGTTAAGGGTACTAGGGAGAGAGATAGAGGGAGTGAGTGAGAGAGAGAAAGAGAGAAAGGGAGTCAGATAGAGATAAAGGAGGGAAGGGCCAAGGGTAGAGGATAGAGGATTTAAGGGTGAAGAGTTTAAGGTTTACAATTAAGGGTAGAGGGGAGAGAGACCTAAGAGAGGGAGAGGGGGTAGGA
>VDFB02007708.1:0-50820 GCA_007258455.2 Sequoia sempervirens | reverse complement strand
CTCTCACACTCTCCCACCCTCCCACACTCTCTCCCACTCCCACCCTCTCTCACCCCCTCTCCCATAAGCATAAATACATACATATAGGCATACATAAATGCATGCATACATACATACATACATGACACACCAGAATACACATACATACAAACATATGAACAAACATTCAAAAAAATGGCATTTAACTAAAGGAATAAATAACGCGAGCATGTTATGTGTTGCTAGAAATGTTCCATGGAGAAGGAAAAAGTGAAAACTAATAAATAATGTGAGCGCATTATAATGCGCTTGTGTTATATTTTTCTTTGGGAATCCCCGAGCCTTAGCTTTGGTATTTGCCTTCGAATACCAACCCAAAGCCTTGGAGGGCATTCCCAATGACCAGAGATGTGTTTTTTGCAAATTCTATAATTTTTCACATAATCGGGTTCGTGCTCAATGTCAAGATTGCATTTGGTTCAATATCGACAAAATTGAACACATGGGTAATGTTAAGTTCTCTCTTAGCTTTCCAACGATATAATTTTTTTCACTTTTTGACAATGTCGGCCTTTCATCCATAATTTCTTTTGTTTGTATGTCTGTTTTTTGTCAAAAAGAAATGTTTGGTTTTTTTCGTTATAAATTAACCGTTCATCGAAATTTCAAATAAATTACATTTTTAGAAACTAGACTCCATTCTAAAAATTTAAAAAAATAAAAATTTAAAAAAATCTCACTTTCCAAAATTTATAGGGGGACATGGCCAAAATTCTGCTTTTTAGGAAGTTTCTACTTAGAAAATTAGTAAAAAATCAAATATTCATTAAAAAATTATCAGAAAAATTGTGCATCAACTAGATGTTGTTAGCTAAAGTTTGACCATAACAATTTTAAAAATACTAAAAAAAATTTCACCGTGCTCAAGTCATACAAGAGTTGCTATGTTATGTTTTTCTGACAAAAACAACACCAATTTGTGTACATCCCTCTGTTGAACCCCTTAATCTCAACCATTTTCAAAATAAATTAGTAGTTTAGAAATTAGACTTAGAGCACTTCGATCCTTGTTTTTGTTCCATCTCAAATTTTTGAGTGTAACTATCCTCAATTTCACGTCCAAGGTCAGCATTTCCTGATTTCAGAAAAAAAGTGGCCACTTAAGCCCCCTTTTTGGGAACCATCTTGGTGTACTTACCCAAGAAATACTTTTATTTACAATACAACAAGAGGATTATCCTCATTGCATGTCATGTCATCATTCAACATCACATTCTTACATATAACACAAATACAAAGAATATTATTTTACAATGTTCGACTTGTGTAGTCCATTGACATCAAGTCATAATAGTAATATAATGAAAGTACAAGCAATGTACATATGCCAATAACAAGTAAATAGTGAAGTCTCAGACCGCCATCGACTCTCTCATAGTCATTTGCAAATCAAGAGATAAGAACATGGTCCAAGCACTTTTTTCATCCAACAATAAAGCTTATGCTTCCCTAGAAAGTTCTTCCTAACATGAAGAACCACTAACCCTACATGAGATGCTTATCAAAAATAAATTGATGTATAGGATGGAATCCAGTGCATGCCTATTATATCTACATGTATTTTTCTCATACTAGAACATGCTATGATTAATACTAGGATATGGCAAAGAGCAATAATATAAAATAAATCCATCTATTTCAATGGTCTACAATTGCTTTGTCAAGCATTAAGTTGTATACAACTAGAAAAAACAGTCTACGCTCCTTGATAACCCATATTCGATATATGTCTTGGAAGGTACACTTTTCACAATCACTCATAAAACAATAAAAAACATAATGATCATAGTAAGAAAACACTCATGAACACAGTAACCTATATACAATCCACAATGAAAAAAGCATTCTTGTCCTTTCATGTAGAAGATTAAATTCACATCCTTCCTCAAATCAGATCTTGCATGCAAAACACTATCAAGATATGGATTGTCATAAATATTTTTTTGTTAGTGTGAGAGGTTGAATATCATTAGAAGGGACATAGAGGATTTTTTAAAAGATCAAGAGATGTTGTCAACATTGAGATTAATAAAAAACCCCTATAACATTGTTGTTGTTTTCAAGTGTGAAAATGCATACACTATTTTTGTTGGTTTAATTGTCATACTATCAACACCAAATATGAATCCATGGCATATTGAGACCATGAGGATTGTCAAATTTGTAAACTCTTGTCTCAAGTACATGGATGATCATGTTGGAAAGGTTAAAAATAAATAAAAAAGCACTATTAATAGAGGATGAAATGGTAATGATAGAAGCATTTCATATACTTGTAAATAGAAAAAGATAATGTGATAGCATATAGTGACAAAATAACAACTAGGAGGATAGTCCAAAAGGGAAGTTATTATGAGGACTAATTATTATATGACAATCCATGAAATATGACAAGCCAATTGAGTTATTCAAATGGTGGTAGCATACAATTTTCCATGTATCTACTCATGAAGACAATAATAATAAATGTTGAAGATAGTTATCTCTCAAAACACAAAACTATCATATCATGTTCATCCCATACTTTTCATAGGATGGACAATCATAAAGGATAGTTCAAGAAAAAAATACAGGGATGTGGAGAATGTTAAAAATATCAAAAAGAGGTTAATTTTCTTGGAGACTCTTTCCTTGAGCACAATGATGCTTTTAAAGTTGTGATTAGGGATGTTTGTAATAAAATGAGCAAGAGATTCCCATTTGGTAAAGAATTAGGATAACAACTTTTCAAATTCAAAGGATGAAAAAAATTAAAAACAACACTGGAAAGAAATTTTTAAGGAATTGAGTTGCAAATCTACTATGGTAGAGAAATAAAAACATGGACAGATTTGTAGGTCAAAAGAGAAAGGAAATATAATATTAATTGATATTGGTGATAATGCAAGGGTAAAGAAGCCCCCATAAATGAAGCATGTTTCATTTTCTTTCCCTTGAAAGTTTCCTATGCTCTAAGAAGATTCTAACCATTTCAAACTCTTCCCCATATGACCTATAGTCATGGAGATGGAGGTTGGAATATTTTAGAAAAATTAATGGCTAGTTGTTGAACATTGGAGAGTATCTAGGGAAGTTTGATGACATTTTCAATAGACTGAGAGAATATAGGTGGAAATTCGACCCAATTTGTTACATCTCTGTGCGAGTGCACAAAGATGAGGGACCAAAAAGTGGCCACCCCACTTTGAAATATAGAAAAATCCAAAACATAAGTGCATTATAATGCACTCATGTTTTGTCCTATTTAAACAAAAAAAAGAAAAACCTCATTTTCATTGTTTCCTCTCTTATGCTAAAAACCTCCTTTGTGGCTTGCAAACCTTGCATAATGTGCTCACATTCTAGGAAGATCAAAACTGCTCAATTTCTTCACTGGATCTTCATGAAAATGTTGCCATGATGTTAAGGAGGTCAAAGGAGTAAGTAATTTCTTTTTTCTAAGACTACAGGAATCAGTCGGGTATTCATCCGCCTATAAATTGTAGTGTGCCTAGTAGAATTTTTTCACGTGATAGGTGCAACTGGTGTGACACACCCTCCGATGCCATGGGAATGGTGGGGAGACTAGACCTCATGACCCCTTTCTTGAAACATGATGCTTTAGCAAATCAAGCTAGGCCCACTGCCCCATAGGAGTAAGGAATTTCTATTTTTTTTGTGAATTTGGTATTAAATTGGTAGATTTATTATGTTTTTTGATGTAAATTTATTTAATTCTCAAGAAATGTTAATGCACCTCTAAATCCTCCTCAAATTCCTCCTCTAAATCCTAATTCACCTCATGCTCAAATCCTTGCTAAAGAACAACCTCAACAAACACCTCCAACAATTCTTCATCATGCTCTAGGAACTCAAGAAAATTTAATAGGGAAAATTGAAAATAACAGAAAACAATTTGAGGAGTTAATTGTAAGGTTGAGAGATCCTTCAGGCATAACCTCACATAGAATTGTGCTTGCTCAATCACTTCAATCCATAATATCTCATGTAGATTCAATTAGCAAGCAAATAACTAGTTGGTATAAGAAGAGATGAGAGTTTAGACAGTTTTATGCAAACAAATTATCATATAAACAAGTTAAAGATGAAAAAATTACAAAATTTGACTTATGTGCACTATTTTTTGGAACACAACAGTCTACTGAGAGGGGGAGTGAATCAATAGATCTTAAAATTTAGCTCCTTAAAACCTGTGTAGATTAATTATTGTCAATCCTTGAAGTGAAAATTTATACTCATCATGTAACATAATGATAAGCACACACACAAGAATCACATAACACAAGGTGTATGTGGAAAACCCAAGATGGGAAAAACCACAATGAGAAATGTTGCTAGGAGCTACTGTCCTAATCTAGCTTCAAAAGATTGAAGTTCAGTTACAATGAGTTTAAGGGAACCAACCCTAAGGAGACACCAATCGCCTGAATTTAGGAGCACCCACTCCAAGGAAACACCCAATCCCTAATCTAAGCACCTACCCAAACATCTAATGGAACCCACCAATTAGATTGAAAATACAAGATATTACCATTTTGATGACAATTTTATGTTGCAACTGCACATACATGTGTGTTGCACACTCTGCAACTCTTCCTCTACACTGCACCACTATTCTCACTTTCATAGCACCTCTCTACTTTGCTTTGCACTTTTCTTGATCTCCATCTACAGCTTGCTCATTCATATATCCCCTCTTCTATAATACACTAGATTGAATGAGTAGAACTGAAACAAAAAGCATAAACCAAATTAATTTGTTTATTTTTGTTTGGTTCAGCTTGTTCAGGCATAGTGCATTCTTTCTATATAGTTGTGTTCTCTACACTCTATCGCTCCCCACTCTTCCTTCCTCTCACTTCTTTGCACTTTTCTAACTTCACTTTCTCCCTCTTTCAACTACTCGGATATCTATTTTTCTTCGCTAACCAATAGACACATTCTCGAGCAGTGCACCTCTGACCAATGCGACTTGATGCAACGATTAGGTTTTTTGTTCTTTCTTCTTTAGGAAGCATTCTCTGCATCGAACCATACCCACATTAATTTTTGTCTCAATTTTTTTTTAAGATTGGAGATCTATCAACCTTAAATCAAATATGCATTTAATGTAATCCTTTGTTCATAATATTTGATTCCAATCTTGGGTAGCTTCACACTCTATTGCATTGTTTTGCATCTCAAATCACCAATTAGATCGATTGTTGGAGTAGGTAGAATAATTAATTTCATTCTTCTTGTCGACTTCTAGTCAGAAATCGCTTACACAGACTTAACCATTTGAAACCACCATCTTCAAATTCCAACTGTTGATCTTGTCACTTTGTGCCATGATCCATGGTTATGTGTCCATCTTGAAAACATTAAGTCATCATCATCGGATTATTCTTATTTGAATCTCTATTGTCAATTTCAAAGCTTTATGATCATCCTGCCTTGTTACATCGAAGATACTTATAGATTACTTACTCTGAATTCTTTCTTTCTCTTTGATAAATTTCCTTCGACCTACATGTCCACACCATTTCCATGCAATTCACAACAAGAATGTGAATTTCCCAACCAAGCAATCGCTAGTCATCACTTGTCACATGTCATGAGCTTACTTGATCATGATATTCATGTGCCTTCCACATCACCACCAATCACCATCCATCTTATCGTTATATCAAAGGGATGGGAAATATGCCTCCACCAAAATTTAACTATCTCTTCAATGAAGAGACTTCAACCCCCATAACACCATTTAATTTTTCACCAAGGAAAAGCTTCGTTGATTTACAACAATATTGAAAAATCAACCACTAAACATTTGCCACATGTCATCCTCATATTCATTTCGTGGAATGCACATCATCATCCTTAGTTCCAACTCACCCATCAACTAGCTACGCCTTATAGTCGGGTCCCACCTTTCATCATATCGAAGAGATGAATAAGATTGTCTCATCAAAGCTCCATTGTCACTCCAATCTTCCATTGCAATTTCCATATCAAAGAGAATAACATTCCTATTCTAGAAAAATTCACAAGTCTACTTGATGTGATTCTCAGACCTCATCAACCGACAGTCTAGATATGAGGGGTTGGTATCCACATGGTACAAAGGGCTTAAGTTGTCACTTAAGCTACTAGTAACTTGCAATAGGTGGTCAACACAGGAATATAACATTGTAATGTAGACCTGCCATGACTAAGCATAAACACTTCAAATTGAACTTGTTTGTCACCAAACTGAATTGTAAATTACACACCAGGAAGCTCTCAACTAATTACAGCTACTCTAAACACTAATATGCCAATTGTATCCCTTTGCAAGATGGCACTATTCTTTTTCACTTTTTCCAATTTTGACATCAATGACAAGATTTTCAAAAATATCCCCCTTTGTCATTGATGGAAAAACCTAATGCTCAACTGTAACATTTTCAATAACATATGTCATATCAGAATTTGAGCATCTGGTCTCTAGTGCTCCAACTTTGAGTATTTTCTCTACTTTCTCCCCCTTTGACATCAATGGAAAAAGATCTCACTCTTACTTAGGATATGCTCCCCCTTTCACAAACAATGCAAGGGAAGGAGGGGATTCTAAATGTTGCAACCATCAAGTTGTTAGAAATTTTTAAAACAAGATTTACCTAACTTGATCACGTTTTCCTTGCCCAGGATTAAAGAAATAATCAGTGAAGCTCCCCCTAGTTGTATGTCGTATTGACCTAATTCTTGGTGATATCATGTGGGAGAAATTACTCCCAACTTTTTCCTCAGGTACTCAAACTGCTCTGTAGGAATAGGCTTGGTGAATATATTGGCCACTTGTTCCTTTGTAGGAACATACTCCATGCTGATTTCCTTTTTTGCAACCTTCTCTCTGATAAAGTGATACTTAATTGATATATGCTTGGTTCTAGAGTGCATCACTGGATTCTTTGATATGTTTATGGCACTTGAATTGTCACAAAGAATAGAGATAGATTCACTGTACTCTACCTTGATGTCCTTAAGAGTCTGCTTCATCTATAGGACTTGAGTACAACATGTTGTTGCTACATACTCTGCTTCTGTAGTGGATAGAGTGGTTGATTTTTGTTTCTTACTCATCCATGAAACCAATCTATTTCCTCGAAAGAAAGCTCCTCCACTAGTGATTTTTATGTCATCTACACTTCCATCCCAATCAACATCAGTAAATGCAATCAAAATGAAATATTTGCTTCTTGGGTATCATAACCCATAGTCAAAAATGCTTTTAATGTATCTAAAGATTCTCTTTACTGCATTGACATGAGACTCTTTTGATGTAGCCTAAAATATTGCAACCATGCACACTACTTGCATAATATCTAGCCTTGATGCAGTTAAGTATAGCAAGCTTCCTATCATTGACCTATACATGGTCTAATTTGCGTATGCAGATTCATCCGATTTTCTCAAATTGCAGCCAATTATCATGGGGGTACTAACCAGTCTACTATCTTCCATGCCAAACTTCTTAAGCATTTCCTTAGCATATTTAGTCTGAGATATGAATATCCCATTTTTTGTTCACACTATTTGTAAGCCAAGGAAAAATGATAACTCTCCTAGCATAGACATCTCAAATTCATCTTGCATGTGTGTAACAAATATTTGACACATTTTTTCATTGCTACCTCCAAATATTATATCATCTACATAAACAACAACAACAATCATGTTCTCACCTTCTGATTTGAAGTACAAATTGATGTCTGGGCACCAATTTTTTAAACCTTGGTGCTGAAGATATTGATCTAATCTGGAATACCAAGCTCTTGGTGCTTGTTTTAGACCATACAATGCCTTCCTTAATCTGAAAACATAATATTCTTCTTCTGAGAGCTTAAAACGTTCAAGTTGTTCAATGTAC
Source organism: Sequoia sempervirens (assembly GCA_007258455.2). Classification (NCBI taxonomy): domain Eukaryota; kingdom Viridiplantae; phylum Streptophyta; class Pinopsida; order Cupressales; family Cupressaceae; genus Sequoia; species Sequoia sempervirens. Next base: position 42,890 of record VDFB02007708.1, on the reverse strand, counting down.
ACTTCCTCTTCAAGGTTTCCATTCAAAAATCCAGATTTAACATCCATCCAATATACCTTGAATCCATTGTAAACTAAAAAAGTAAGAAACATTCCTATTGCTTCTAATTGTGCTACAGGTGCAAATATTTCTTCAAAATCAATGCCTTCAACGTGTGCATACCCCTTGCACACAAGTTTGTCCTTGTTCCTAACTACAACTCCATTTTCATTCAACTTATTTCTAAATACCCATTTGGTGCCAATTACATTTTTGCTTGATGGCCTAGGAACTAATTCCCATGTCTTGTTCTTCTCAATTTGATTGAGTTCCTCTTTCATGGATTTTATCCAACTCTCATCTTTGCTGGCTTCATTAAAGCTCTTTGGTTCAATCTAAGACAGGAGAGAAAAAATTACTTGTTCCTTATTCCTTGCAAGTTTTCTCCTAGTCTAAACTCCTTCATTTTTATCACCAATTATTTGATCTGTAGGATGATCCTTTTGCACATATTTTGTAGGGGCCCGTTCAATATCCTTCTCATCCTCTTCTTCTCATTCCTCTTCTTCTTCAACTATTGGACCTACTTCATCATCATTTGATTCAATCTCATAATTATTTCTTCCCAACTTACCCTGACCTGCATTTTCATCAACCTTGACATTGATACTTTCAACAATCTTGTGCAACCTCTTATTGTAACACTTGAAATCTTTGCTATGAGTGGAATAGCCTAGGAATATTCCTTCATCGCATCTTGACTCAAAGCTTCCCAAGTCTCCATCTTCTCTTTTTATGTAGCATTTTCTACCAAACACTTTGAAGTACTTACCTGATGCAAGCTTGCCATACCACAATTCATATGGAGTTTTTCCACTTTTTTCTCTTAGAAGAGCTCTGTTCTAAATGTACACAACAGTGTGAACTACTTCCAAAAATTATGTACCAAATTTGCTTCATTCAACATGGCTCTAGCCATTTCCTTCACATTCCTATTTCTTCTTTCCACCACACAATTTTGTTGTGGTGTTCTTGGTGTTGAATATTGTCATTTAATTCCATGATTTTCACATTATTCTTTGAATTCACTTGAAGTAAATTCTCCACCTCTATCTAATCTGAGACACTTAATTTTTCTCCTGGTTTCCTTCTCTACTAGCTTTCTGAAAATTTTAAACTTCTCAAATGCTTTAGTTTTCTCTATTAAAAACGTGACCCAAGCCATCCTAGTATAATAATCAATTAGCAACATAAAATATTTTTCAGCTTTTAGTCCTCTTGTCCTCATGGGTCCACACAGATCAGTATGAACTATTTCCAAAGGTTTTATGGTTGAATAATCCTTTGTTGGAAACTTAAACCTTTTTTTCTTTCCTTGCTGACATCCTTTGCAGATTATGTTTTCAGGCTTCGCTATCTTAGGCATATTCCTAACTAGTCCTTTCAAACTTATTTTTACTAAATTGTTGAAGTTTACATGCCCTAATCTTTTATGCCATAGCCAAATCTCATATGCTTGGCTAATTAGGCAGTTGTGGCCTTTTACTTCACAAATATTGTAAAGATTACTATCAGTCCTTATCCCGTGTGAAATTGTCTTACCATTTTTTATTATCTTGCAGCCTTCAAAGTTAAATACAATTTTGTACCCATTGTCACACATTTGGCTGACACTAAGAAGGTTATGTTTCAAACCCTCAACATAAAGAACATATTTTGTCTTGTTCTTTCCATCTAAGCTCAAGATCTCTTTACCATGAATTTTTATAGAGGTTTTAACACCTTGGCTTACTGATCCTTCTTTACACTTCTTGAGTTCAATGAATTTTCTTTTATCTCTAGTCATATGCTTGGAGCAGCCACTATCAATTACCTACCAATTTTGTTTCTTTGCATGCAGTGTTGTTTGGGAAATCATAGATTGAGTGGAATTTTGTTCTTTCTCCTTCCACACCTTCTTAGGTTTCCTTTCAACATATTCTTGATTTTCCTCAATAAATTTAGTTTCCTTATATTGGGAGATGAGTTTTTATTCTTCTTAAACTAAACATTCAGTCTTGTAAACTTTGTTCTATAATCTCTAGGCACATGACCAAAATTGTTGCAATTGTAGCATACTATATTCATGTCAACCAACGGTGAAAATGGATTTTTTCTTACAAATTTTGTATTCCTCCTTGGAATGACTCTACACTCTCTAGCCCTATGACCAAAATGATTATATCTATAGCAATACATATAGAAATATGATGAGTACCCGGTCATGGAATTTCCTTCAGCTCGATGTGAAAATCTTCTTTTTCTCAACTTTCTTGAATAATGCACTCATGTGAAACCTTCATCATCCATCCTTTTTGTGTTCTTCTTCTTCTTTGGTTGAGTAGGGGTAATCTTATTATCTTTCTCATCTTCAATTGGCTTCTTCTCTTTATCAAATTTTTGTACTACAATAGGCTTGTTTTTTACGAAATCCTTATTGTCAGGTTTTTCATCATTAAGGATTGCATTTTCTTCAGCCCTGAATCTTTCATAGAGTTTTGTGGAGGCATAAAAAAATGAGCTCTTTACTTTCTCTAGTCCTAAGCTATATTTTTCTTTATTTTCCAGCTTTTGTGTACTTATCAACTCATTAAGAATGTTTGAACCACCTTTTAATTTTAGACCCTTTTTGATCTGCTCATTAGCTTTCTCCAATTCCTTTCTTAAGGTAACTATTTTTTCCTCAAGCTTCAAATATCTATCCACCTCAGATTCAAGTTTGGACCTCATTACATCTTCCATTATTTTGGCTTCCTACACTTGAATTTTCAAGCTTACCACCAACTGATTAGATTTCTCAAGATCCTGGGTTAGCTTGTCATTCTCCTTTTGAGCACATTTTTTCAATTTTTTGTTTTTCCTTTTAAGATCACCAAACTTTTCTCTTAGTTCATTGATATCTTCAAGAGAACTAATCAACTCTCCCTCAAGATCAACAACTACCTCCACTTCTTCTTCATGAGAGTCCTTGACTTGTTCATCCTTTTGATCCTTGGAATCCTTGGCCATAAAAAGGAATTATTCCTCTTCTTCCTCCATTACAAGAGCACAATATTTTCCATCATCTGAACTATCACTGACATTAGATGAATCAATTTTTTCTTGAATGTGCGAGCTCTTATTTTTCTTTCCAAAACTCCTCCATTTATGATTAAAAGGTTTCTTCTTTTTGCTATCTCCTTCTTGCTCAACACTATGTTTTTTATCATAAGGGCACTTAGAAGAAAAATGATCTATTCTACCATAGTTAAAACACTTGAAGGGAAACTTACCTTTATATTTGTCAGATCCTCTCCTTAATCTTCTTGTGAAGTTTGCTTCTTCCACATCAACCTCTTCATGGTCTACTATAGTGGCTACACCCATATCTTTCTTTTCTATTTCATCCTATTACCTTTTTGCAGCCTTAAATACAACTTCTCTTCTAGATGGCTCAACCTCTCTCATTCTCATCTCATATGCAATAAATATGCCATACAACTCATTAAGAGTGAGATTATCTACCTGTTGATCATCAAAGCTTGCACCTCTCTGACGATCTTATGGGAAATTCAATGAGTGGTGGAAAAATTGCATCTCACTCAATACCTCTAGGATTTTTATAGAAAGTCAACTCTTCTTTGGGGTTTGGAGATAAGGGGAGAAGGAAATGTAAACATAAAACATAAAAGGTGATGTGCCAAAACTTTTACAACATTTCAAACCCAAATCATTTCTATAAGTGATATAAATAGACACAAAACACCACAACCCTTCATTGTTGGAAAGAGAACGAACAGTGAAGGCTAACTTCAAGCACAATGCAGAATTTCAAATCTTTTTGCAGGCAGTGTTCATTAAGGTCCGATCAAACATAAATATTTCTTATGAGTAACAAAACAATATCTCATAAATCACATGAAGTCTTCCTCCTAATATAGCATAACACGACAAAATAACAACTTTCAAGAAAAATAGAAAATTCCAATGACATAGTCTAGTTTTCCTAAGCTACTACTCTACCATACAAGCATACAACATAGAAATATGCCACTTAAACTATCTAGATCTAGCTTGCAAGACATAGTTTTTCATTCAAAATGATAATATAAAGAAAGAAAGCTTGAAAAAACCCATACATGCACAGTCTCAACAAATTATCCTCGATAGTTTGTGCTTTTAAATATTAAATGAACTTTGAAACAAAGGTCAAATGCCAATCTGACAATAGTTTAAACCTTTTAATATATATAACATGCCAAAGTAAAGTAATTATGCAACATGTTTCTGAAAATAATTCTAAGAACCCTAAGAAAACTAAAGAAACTTTTCTTAAAAAAGAAACTGTCACTTGGAATCCAACCCTTGATTGTATTGTCGTCCTTCCTATATAGCTACCAAAAGAAGAAAACACCACCTCAACTCAGAAGTAATTGCTGCCAAATGTTGATACTTGATAGCTTGCAATCTTATCGTAGATCCTTGGTTAGGCCGCAAAGATCTTTGCTCATTAATTCTTAGTTGTTGCATTGATGTTCTTTAAATATTTAGCAAAAATAGAGGCCCATAAATGATCAAATCCTAAGAACAATCAAGAAAAAAGGTCCTATTGACCAATCACATCACCCCGAGGCATCGACCCAAAACCTCCATCCCAAAAACCAAGAAAAAAAAGGCCAGTAATCTCTGACAGACTCCCAAAAGATATCATCTTATAAGAAGCATAGTCCTCTTGCAGCAAAGAGATGACACATCATGAGGGTGGAGATCTTATGTTTACCAAAAAAATTTTTGGAGAAAACTTCCACCAAGTGGACACATGTCTCGGGTCCTCCTCCGAAAGGAAAATGATAAAAGAAAGTCATGAAGCCACCAGGTGGTGCATTTTCCATCTTTCTAACCAACCTTGCATAAACTCAAACATCTCTGAAGCCAAAAAAAAGAGCCAAAAATTGAAAGACTAAGGCAAAGAAAAATGTTTCACAGTTCTAGTGACTCATAGGGGCCTTTGCTTATGGAGGTACGAACCCAGATCTCTAGAAATTATTATAGTTTAAGGAAAGAGGAATGTTGTTCCTACCATTCTACTTTGGTTAGTAAGGGCATACTATGAATGAGCCTGTATGCTTGGTCAAGTTGGAAGACTTCCTTGAAAGAAACGTCTCCCCACCTTGCAGTAACCACTCCAAGGTAATGATAAAGATGAGAAAGGAAAAAAATAACGCACTCGATCTCATTGGTTGTGTGTGTTGTACTTGAGCTTAGGAGTTTTGCAGAAATTTAATCCTTTTGTTTGATAGCTTCTGTAATATGTTCTATTTTTTGCACATCTCCATCTGCGGAGAAAAGAGGAGGTAGCCCGTAATTGATCAAAATATTGAAATCCATTTTTACCTCTTCAACTCTCCTTGCAAAAACCATCTGGAAATCTTTGCACTTTTGGAGACCTTGTGGGAGTTGACAAACTCACTTGCTTTGATGGAAGCAATTCTTCGATCAAGAATTATGACATCTTTCAAGATTTCGGCGGAAGCCACACAAAGCCTGGAAATGAAACTTTGTGATTCTGCCATTCGAGAGTCATATTTCTACAAAATATGATCGACCATCGAGCTGATCTTCTCATTTATTTCTTGGACATCCCTCAAGAATTGTAAAACGAGCTTGAGAATAGGAACTATAGCTACAATCCGCTTCCAATGTGAAGATACCAATCTTTTTAGTAGTGGGAGAGACCTAGCTTTCTGAGCAACAACCAACTCCTAAATGAGTTGAATCTCTTTAGTTCTTGCATTCTCCTCTACTCAATCTCTCTCCTTAAGAGAGTTTTCTAATTTAGAACTTATTATTCTCATCTCTTGGTCACGGGTCTACAAAGCAGACACATTCTCTTCTTTTTCCAACTTCAATCTTTTTGCCTATGTCTTCTCGACACTGTCTGAAGCTTGAGATCGAACACTGTCCAGTTATTTCTATAGGTTTTTGTGAGCACTTATGTGCTCAATGTTGGTCCAATGTTGGGTGGCGAGGTCAGCTTTCAATTTCTCAATTTTGGCATGTAGCCGAACTTGTTCGCTTTGTGCTTCAAGCAATCTCAAGGTTTCCCCTTACTTACCTTGAATCTACATTATACGAGCCATCTCAACATCCTTGGCCTTGATTTCAGTCTACAATCTACCCACTATTTCTCTCACATTGACCAACTTTGTCTCATGCTTCTTCAACTTTCTACCCAGCCTTTCATAGTCTGCATATACTACCTATTGGGTGGTCTTAGCCAAGTCCACCTTATCGTGTGGACAAGTTTCATTTAGATCTAGGCCCATTGTCTAGATGTCATAATCCTCCATCTGCATCTTCCCCTTGGGCTTAGCCATGAGTGGAGTCATGGTCCTAATCAGGAGAGAATTTTGCTCCTCATTGTAACAAGCCTCAATTTTCTTGGTAGTCAGCAACTCAACATTCTTGAATAGTCGTCTTTGCTTAGCATTTCATCGGGCTAGCTTGGTTGTGTTGAAATGATCCTAGAGGGTTTGAGGGACATCAACATTATGTACTGTAATAGGGGCACCGAAAGGGAAACCAAAAAGGGTAACAAAAGGGGAGACCTCAAATGTATGAGCATGCGACGAAGTGAAAGGGAGTTTTATCATGGAAAAGGGTGGCACACCGAGCTGAGACTGAGCAGGGGATTTTACAGTAGGGGTGAAGAGAGACACAGTCAAGTGGAAAGGTGTTTTCTCAAAAGATGATGGGCCTAGAGTGGGGGTTAGCACATATTTTTAAGCTCTTTCTAGAGGGGCCCTTGACAGGGAAATCAAAGAGTCAACAACGACCAAAGTGAATGTTGCTCGCTTGGCATGCGGGGTAATTTTTGGGGGTTCATTACAAACAAGATAGGGTGTATTCAAAATTATCAGGTTAGGGCCTAAGAATGGAGAATTCATTTCCATGGGATGAGGCAAGGGGGCAACCAAGGATGCAAAAACAGGGAGAAGAGAGGGAGAAAAACTTACCTAAACTGTAGTAGTCGACACATCTTGTAGGAAGACTCCACTTCTTCTTCTCCTCGGGTTGGCATGTTGGATATGCCTAGATCTTGGACCTGCCTTCTCTTTTCATGACCAAAACTAACATGTTCTGATCTCCTAGCCATCAAGTCCTCTGAAACTTGGCCCTCAACAATCACAATAGATGACACTCTCAAAGACTATCAGGCCCTCTTTCCTTTACCTTGGGCACTGGATGAGGACAGAGCTCATGAATCCCTTCAATTCAAATCCCTCTAACTGTCAAATTCTTGAGGTTGAGAAGGCCGACGCAAAAAATCTTCCTCATCAATTTCATGGCTAGTCTCTGGATTACTATTATCAGTGTCAGCCTCCTTATCATAAATCTCTTCGAACTCATCATCCTATTCGAATTTTTTGATAGGAAGGGTGAGGCACCGTAACTTCTATCAGCATCTATAGAAGTCTAACTTATTTCTCTCATACCAACCCTTTTTCTTCAGCTACGTATTGATAGATTTGTTTATCATAAGCTTCTTTTCATACAATACCTTTGGTGTGTAGAAGCTCAGCCATTTTGGTCACTTGAAAGGAATGTGTTTCAAATCAATGTACACCTCTACACTTTCTCGAGTTATATTCTTCCTCCTCTCAAAGTATTCCCACTCTTAATGCCTCATGCTATAAATTCCCTATGGGTTGTAGTCCCACATATCATAGATGAGGACCAAGCCTAAAGTTGCCAATAGATCCCTGAGCTCATCCTCACAAAATCACTTCGTCAACGATACTTAACTATTAGCAATATTGAGGGGAAGCAAATATAACTTCATTTTATTTCTTCTAGCACCATAGATCTTGTTGACAATAGTCACCTAGCGGCACACCTCCAATGTGAAGACTCTGTCTATCACAAATCTAGGGAGTCAGAAAGACTCATCAGGAAAGTCATGGAATCTGATAAATGTGAAGTCCACACCAAGGAAATAATCCACTGGGTTCAGCGAGATCTTCATCCATTATAGGAGCTTAGGAGAGAAGTGGCCAATAGGACAAGGCAACAATTCTTGAAGCATCGGCCACAAAAAATAATCCATAAACCAATAATATCCCCCTATTCTAGAAAGTACATGGGTCCACACAGAAACTGGCTAGAGGAAGCCCCTTTCATCTAGCCTAGATACTGGTACATTTCTCCCTAGCCATTCATGATTTTGATGCAAAACTAAATGAGCCAAGAAAGAAGAATACCAGAATTTGGAATCAGTTATGTAATTCTTCAACTGGATCAACATGTTTCTAGCTATTACTTCAGCAAAATCAAAGTGCCTCTTGTGTTGCCAAAAAGTGTATACTTTTCTTGATATGGGAATAATTCATGATAAATTTTACTTAATGAGGCCTTGATTTGGTGTTTTCAAGAGTCTACACATCCACAATAGGTCTTGGGCACTTAAAAATTGAATAGAATGCATTTATTGATGTCTTTTAAAGGTGTTGTAACACATCTTCACACTTTTCTAGGACCATAATGTTATTGTTATCTCTTAAGCTTGCACCCGAACTGAATTGTGAAACTCAGTTAGCTAGAGAAACATGAGAGAATTCTCGGGTTGTGGGTCACCCAAAATGAGAATGAACCTTTGGATAGGTCGGCTTCCTAGCTGGTAATATCACCTAAACTACTAATTTTTTGAAAGGGAAAGAGAGAAGGAATGCTTTGAAAAGGAAATTTTGAAAATGAAATACTGGGTGATACACAAAAAAATTCCTAGAGCCCGCATATACAACTTGTATGCACAATTCCAACAATGACTGAAACTAGATTACACAACTCACTTTTTATATGTCTTTACATCAGTAATTTATAAAGAGGTTAGGATGCTAAAACTCTTAGAGGGAAATAAATCTCACAACTAAAATTTGATTGCACCTATAACACTAATTATAACCTGCAATAACATATATCTCTGCAAAAGGTGTTGAATTTGAGGCAAAATTGTGAACCAAGATCCCTCTAAAACTTGCACAACACAAGAAATAAACACATTATAAGATTGAAATGCAAGTTAGAATCTAGGTTCCCCATGAAATCCATTTACAATGCTTAAAATAGGAAAGAAGAATCAATGAAATAGATTAAATCCTATTAAAACAAGCAAACTCTTGATCCCATGGGGGAATTGGTGCCAATTTGATGTGAAAATTGGCCCTTTCCCAACTCCTATGATGCAATGCTAAAGATTGATGAAGAGTGATCCACTTTGTTGCAAATTCAAATGTGCTCCATGATGGAAAACCTGCATAACCTAGCTACGAATGAGAAAATGCTAAAGCTTGAAGATGTATTTGAGTATAGTAAGTTTACTCAAATTGTGGATGATGAAATGAGGAGATTAGCATCTTATTTATAGAATGTCAAGATGGGTGGATGCCCAAAATAGAGCAATGTGGGACTAACATTCATCCAATGGAAAAATTCCACTTGTTAATTTATGAGTGGATGGAGGATGTGCAAGGTTTGAGGATTGTGCCAATAAATGCCTATTTTTTAATTTTTAATTTTGTTGAAATGACTTGCAAGAGGGAAGAAAGAAAGCATTGAATGCCACTTGGCTCAAGGAAAAGGACATGTAAGATAGAGTTAAATTCTTTGTTGCATGTACATGTCAACTTGGATTTTTGAATTCAAACTTGGAGAATATTCCAAAAAGATGCCTTGTTGAGGAAAATAGGGATTTAATAAATTAATTAAATCTATTTTCATGTGCAAGTGGTAAATGCTGGAGGATGGGACATGATAGGAGATTAAGTTAATCAAAGTTAATTAATTTAATGAGAGATTAGTTGATGTGACAAATTTGACTTAGATTTGTGGATTTATTTAAATCAAATATGAGAGGAATGTGATAAGAGATTAATTAAATAAATATATTGATTTATTTAATTAAAAGAGATGATGTTAGATTAAACCAAATAAGGTTTTAATTTATTTAATTTAATAGATACACTTTATAGATTTAATTAAATAAAATTAATTATTTAATTAAATAGGGATAATTAGATCAAGATGGTTAGTTTAATTATCGAGAAGAGGTGACTTAATTAGATAACTAGTTTCTTTAATTAAGAGAGGAATATTGATGAATTTAATTAGATAGGGGATTTCATTAAATGGTTAGACCGAAGGATGATTTAGGACGGAACGATGTTAGTAGTTGAAATCAAATGCACAATGTCAATTAGTATATTTTCCATGTCTACAAAAATCACAAGGAAAAACATAAGATTTCACAAGTAATTTGATTAGTCAATAAGTGCACACAACAAAGCATAGAGTGAGAAGGTAAGATACTTACTATAATTGATGTCCAAGGCCTTCATTGGTATACATGCTGAAAATACTAAGTTACAAAACATGCTCAAACTATAAAAGGACTACAAAAGTTTCTATCTCCAAAAATTGCATAATAAGAACTAATTACAATTGAGTCACACAAGTGACTATATCCAACTCCAACTAAGATCCACCAAAATAGGATCTAGAAACTCTTGAACTTGTATGCCTCCATAAATCCCAAAATCTAGCAACTGATTCTTCTCCAAAGAGGCTCCAAATGGGTGAAAAGGTCAAATTTGAATTTTTCAAACATGAGGGCACATAAAAATGGGCCCAAAAAAAGCTCCAAATTGTGTCAAAAAGCACAAGAAAGGCTCCTACATGTTCTCCTCATGTTGGAAAACTACAAAATAACCTCCCTAGATGCTTGTAAAAGCATAAATGAAAGCATATCTTCATCTCTCCATGCATTGAAAACCTCCTATCACTCCATTTATTTTTCATTTGTAAATATCATTTTTTAAATTAAGTGATTTATAAACATCACTTAATTAAATAATTTACATCTTAAAAAGAAAATGTAAAAATAATAGCTGACTCCTTCAAAGATTTGAAGGCTCCACCTTATGGAAATTTTGCTATGGTATGAATATAATTTCTTCTAACCCATAGGCGCAATAGCTTTTACATGTATTTTACATAAAACATGACAAAAAATGTCATATTCCATCGACATATATTAGGGTTACAAACCCTAAGTAAAAAAACAATGTTAAAGAAATAAAAAAAGCACTTCATTTTTACTTTGAAGCTTCCTAAAGAAGTTGAAAACGTCATCGAGGGTTTCTGGGAAGGTTTGTTGAAGGTTATCATGGTGTATTCATAGCTATATAGAAGAATTTTGTGCAAAACCTGTTGATTTTCTTCATACAAAAACACTAGTAAATTTTTTTGATATCAACACAAAAATAAAATCTTCATTTTACTTTTTATCTGGGCCTAGGTCATAGCTCCTATAGCTACTCTCACTCATTTTATCTATTTTTGTTTTATCCCTCTATGATTCCTCCTCTACTTGGCTGCCATGGAGATATGTGGACTTGGACTGGAGATATCATGGAGTTTTTTGAGGCTGAGATCCTCATGCAAAAGAAACTTGAACTACCTGTGGGTAAGTCTTCCTCTGCATATTTGAAATGACACGATCCTTTTTGAGTCTTCATTTTTGGATTTTGTAAACCTTTTTGGTTGTAGTTCGTGGCTTCATTACCTTGTAATTTAGGTTTATATACTTTGCATAAGATATGAATTTTTTTTGCAGCCTCCATCATATTCGTTCCCCTTAATTTTGTGGCATTTTTTCGTAGATCCCTACTGTGTAATTTGTGATTGCATGTTTTCTCTTTATGGTCGCGGCCACACATCTCATTACAGGTACTTGGTTCTCAAAAAAAATTTACCTCTATTTATTGTTCATCAAAAACAACATTCTTTATTTGGATATGGCCATAGTTTGGCCACTTACCTCAAAACCCTCAACTATTGTATCTCTATTCTTTATACATAAAATAGCCACTTTATGAATTTATTGCCCAGCCCCTACTACAAATGTGGAAAATTCAGAAGATGCCCCATTCTTGATACTATCCTATCTATAACACTTCTAGGTTCACTTGACATGATTGAAAGTTCTTCTGAGATTGTCTTGAATTGCTAGTCTTCGAAAAAAAAAATAATGAAAATAGCCACCAAATATTCGTTGAATGAAGGCAGTCAAGTGTGTATACTGTATGAATGACTTCCTCTCACCAGCTCCATCAAGGCATATTGATTACATAGTATCAATGAAAAAAATCTCCACATTTTGGGAATGAGATCCTTGAAGTAGATAGGCTACAAGTGATCTTGTGTATGTGAGGCATTAGATATTTTCTTACTGGAACCATCTCCTTTCCATCTTGCTACTTTTCTATATCCAAAAAAGAAGAAGGTAGAAACATCTTCCTCCTATAATCTATCATGTGGCATTTGATCTCATGATACTATTCTCTAGCTCTTACTTATTTATCTATCTATGTAAACTGAAAAGGTATCTTTGTTTCACTTTGATAACAAAATTGAAAAATCCTCCATCTCTCTAACAAGTATCATGGAATCTAGAACCATCATTTAAAAAATAACCAAAGCAATATTATGACTTAATCTTTAATTCATGGTTGTTGTTTATGATTGTGATTGTATCTTACAGGAAGACCTGCTCTGCATTAGTTTCTATTGTCCACTATAACATGATTGTCTCCTTTGTAATCAATCCTTGTGCCTCTTATGACCGACATGGTATGACATTACACATAAGTCTTTTAAATTGTCATTATTTGTGTTGTCACCTCATGACATTATAGTGAATATTAACATACTAGATAGTTATTGTTATTTCCCTTAATGATTCCTCTATGAACGACAAGATTCACCACCCACCTTTTAAGATCTAGACAGTTTTTTTTAATTCAGAATGACTATTCAACTTGAATAGCACAAAATTAACAAGCAATGTTACTTGTATTTTTATCTCCACCTTTACAAGATATTTTTTTTAATCACTATGATTGTCCTCCTAATGGTTGTAGTATGACCTCAAATTATCATTATATAAATTGTCTTAAACATTGGCTATGCTCTCCTTGACAACCCTCCATAGATTGTGCCTTCATGAATTAGCACATCAATGCATTCATGCAGCCTCTATAAATTGTTTGTATAAATAATAAGTGATGAACTATCTAATGAATTGTCTTTAGTGTCTCTTAAAACATAACAAAGCAACACATTGGGCTCAACCCTTGTGGGAGCCACATTTAACCCCACATGCTGAAATTTGATAAAATAAATCACACTTTTCTTGTATCTGCACATGAAGCAAACAAGTTAGAATACAAAATGCCTATTTTAGATGTGTATGTTGACCTGATGGTTTTCCTAAACACCTAAAGCATGCATTTCCTATTTAATGGACATTGTGATCAATCTATACATGCATAGGTGAATGTTCATATAATTTATGTGATTCTTTCATTTCTTAGAGCACTGCTCTAATATTATTGCTATTGCCAAATGAAGGAACTAGGGACAATGAGGAGCTAGGAGGGACAAGCAGATCAAGACATCAAAAATGCAAGACAACACACCCTAAACCAGTCATTCTCAAGAAATGACTGGTCACTCTCTTTATATGCTTTTCTCAATTTGTATTGAATAAGCTAAGTCAATCTCATGGCTTGTGTGAGATAATGTACACTTATACATTCAATAAAGATTACTCTGTTGTTTAGAAAATATTTGAATCCTTCTTCTATTACATGCACTTGTATGAATGAAATAATTTATAAATTTATTATTTTGAATTATTTCATTTGTGCACTTGAATGTAATATAGGGAAGATAATTTAAAAAAATGTACCTCTCTCCAAATTTCTAAACAAAAAGCTCAACCTAATTGAGCAAGTAGTGAAATTAGGTAACATTTTTGGTGACATCTATTGTAAGGTTTCCTACTAAACATGAAGACCAGTTGCCTAGGCTTGTCCATTAGGCATGAAGTCATTTGGAAAACTCAGAAACAAACCTAGAGCAACTTTGTACATGGTTGTAACTCATTGAAACAGATCAGGTCACTTGGAAACTTATTGAAAATAGGAAAACTACAGAAGGGAAACTACTTAACTATGCTAGAACAACACTTAGGGAATTGAAACTTGCAGGTAAACCTATTCTAACCTACCCTAACCAACAAAGAAACTAGTCAAATGAACCCATTTACTACCTAGGTAAAATAACTACCCTTTCTCATGATTTTGCAATGATTTGCATGCATGATGGCAGCTAAAAGAAGACAATATACTAAGAAATGTTCAACAAGTTGAAGCACCAATTCATGAAAGAGATAAACAAATTCACTTACCTCCCTAAACAAATCATATGTAATGTTATTCAAGGATAAGTGAGTTGAACATACTATTGTTTAGTTGCATCTTGGATACCATCTTCTATTTTACTTTCATGTGTGAGTGCAAGATTGATCATTGGTGGTGCATTGGACTCTATACTGGCTAAATATATGATTGTATAACCCCTTGACTAAAAAATCTTGGACTCTCCTTGGTGATCTCCTTTTCATGGACTGCCATTTTATCACCTTGTTGGTTGGAAAGGTCTAATCCCTATGGCTGACTTGGTGGAAAGGTAGTAAGTTCCTCAGTATGCTCAAACTTTCCCAAATGAACACTCATTCCTTCAATATAGAACAATGAGATGGTTTCCTCCAAAACACTTTCAATCAATACATTAGCATCTAGATCTTTTATACACCAGAAAGGAAGCTTCTTATAATTCTCATTACCACACAAATAATTACATTCCAAATCATTATTTTCTTCTTCAATGAAAGAACGCAAAATTTTATCTAGTTTAGTAGTCTCAAGCTCCTCTGCAGAATAGAATAGAAGCTCATCTACACAATTATAACCTTGCAATTCAGGTTCATGAGGCTTCTCCTGTTGTTTCTACACCTCATCAATCTTGTGAACCTACTATTCTAAAACACCATCATTGTCAACTTCTTCTAATAGGATTGATTCCTCAGCATCCAACTTTGAACAAAAATGTTCAATTATATATGTGCACAACTCTTCACAGAGCTCAACATTAGCTTCCTCTTCAAGTGTTGTTGGTGTGAACAGAGTCACACCTTCTTCAACATACTAAATGAAAGGAGGTAACTTCCTATTCAAAACTGAAAGTTTATCTTCTCCAACAGTCACTTCTGATTTGTCTTCTTGTTGTTCTATGGGCTTAGTTTCACCATCTTGAAGAGCTTTTCTTTGTCTTAACTAATAATGCTCCATATCTAAATGCAACGGATTTGGAGTTATAGTCTCCTCCATATTGAGTGAGTTGTGCAGGTCAATGAGCTGCTCTACATCATTTATTGATTCTTGCTTTTTTATTTGAATAGGGGCCTTATGTTTTACATCCATAGATTCCACTAAAGACTGTCCATGAGCAACAATAGATTCATTGGACATACTTGCTATCTTTTCCTTAGGATGAAAAATTTTGAAATTTGGAATCTAAATTCTTGGATACTCTTTCAGAATGTAAGAAAGTTCAGTAAGCTTGAAACTTGGAATTGTATACTCAAAACTTTCCTTCTAGAGCTTATCTAAAATGTAAGAAGTTGATTGGGCTTCTTTTGCAAGCACCCCACCTACGAGCTCTTCCTCATATTGTTGTTTTTGTGCCAACAACTCCTATTCATGAAGATAAGCATTGAAAACCAACTTCCCCTACTGTAGAGCGTATTCCTATTGCCTCTCTATCTCAGCCAACTTCTTGGTCTATTCAAGCAAAATGCACTTGATATTTGCAATCTCAGTGTGCTCATCATTTTGCACTTGATTAGAATAAGGCTGACAAGATGGATGTGAAGGGGTGGGTGGGTAGGAAGTATGTTGAAACTATTGGTTACTTTAAAATGGAGGGTGATAAGACATATCCCCATGAAACATAGACATGTCTATTAATTTGAAATAGGAAAAATGGGATAAAGCATACATTCTTGTTGAAAAACTAAAAACATATCAGCACTTGAACTATTGAAACTAGTAGATAACCTCTCCAAACTTGCCAGGTATCTATTTGAACACCTGAAAAGGCAGAAACAACTAATGTACACACCAAACAATAGTCAATTTATGGATAAAAGAACTGAAAACCAATTCGTTGTCCCACCAAGCGTGCCAAAACTATTATCTCTTAAGCTTGCAACTGAACTGAGTTGTGAAACTCAGTTAGCTAGAGAAACATGAGAGAATTCTTGGGTTGTGGGTCACCCAAAATGAGAATGAACCTTTGGATAGGTCGGCTTCCTAGCTGGTAATATCACCTAAACTACTAATTTTTTGAAAGGGAAAGAGAGAAAGAATGCTTTGAAAAGGAAATTTTGAAAATGAAATACTGGGTGATACACAAAAAAATTCCTAGAGCCCGCATATACAACTTGTATGCACAATTCCAACAATGACTGAAACTAGATTACACAACTCACTTTTTATATGTCTTTACACCAATAATTTATAAAGAGGTTAGGATGCTAAAAATCTTAGAGGGAAATAAATCTCATAACTAAAAATTGATTGTACCTATAACACTAATTATAACCTGCAATAATACTTTGCAAAAGGTGTTGAATTTGAGACAAAATCACAAGGAAAAGAATAAGATCTCACAAGTAATTTGATCAATCAAATTACTTGTGAGATACTCAATATCATTTATGTCCAAGGCCTTCATTGGTATACATACTCAAAATACTGAGTTACAAAACATGCTCAAACTACAAAAGGACTGCAAAAGTCACTATCTCCAAAAATTCCATAAGAAGAACTAATTACAATTGAGTCACACAAGTGACTATATCCAAATCCAACTAAGATCTACCAAAATAGGATCTAGAAACTCTTGAACTTGTATTCCTCCATAAATCCCAAAATCTAGCAACTGATTCTTCTCCAAAGAGGCTCCAAATGGGTGAAAAAGTTAAATTTGATTTTTCCAAACATGAGGGCACATAAAAATGGGCCCAAAAAAGCTCCAAATTGTTTCAAAAATCACAATAAAGGCTCCTACATGTTCTCCTCATGTTGGAAAACTACAAAATAACCTCCCTAGATGCTTGTAAAAGCATAAATGAAAGCATATATTCATCTCTCCATGCATTGAAAACCTCCTATCACTCCATTTATTTTGCATTTGTAAATAACATTTTTCAAATTAAGTGATTTATAAACATCACTTAATTAAATACTTTACATCTTAAAAAGAAAATGCAAAAATAATAGTTGACTCCTTCAAAGATTTGAAGGCTCCACTTTATGGAAAATTTGCTAAGGTATGAATATAATCTCTTCTAACCCACGGGCCCAATAGCTTTTACATGTATTTTACATAAAACATGACAAAAAATGTCATATTTCATCGACATATATTAGGGTTACAAACCCTAAGTAAAAAAACAATGTAAAAGAAATAAAAGAAGCACTTCATTTTTACTTCAAAGCTTCCTGAAGAAGCTGAAAACGTTGTCAAGGGTTTTTGGGAAGCTCTGTTGAAGGTTATCATGGTGTATTCACATCTATACAAAAGAATTTTGTGCAAAACCTGTTGATTTTCTTCACAAAGAAACATTGGTAAAATGTTTTGATATCAAAACAAAAATAAAATCTTCATTTCTCTTTCTATCTGTGCCTAGGGCTGTGGATCTTGTAGCTACTCTCGCTCATTTTATCTGTATTTGTTTTATCCCTCTGTGATTCCTCCTCTACTTGGCCGCCATGGAGATATTTTGGCTTGGACTGGAGATATCATGGAGTTTTTTTAGGCTAAGATCCTTATGCAAAAGAAACTTGAACTGCCTATTGGTAAGTCTTCCTCTACATATTTGAAATGACTTGATCCTTTTTGAGTCTTCATTTTTGGCTTTTGTAAACCTTTCTGTCTGTACGCCATGGCTTCATTACCTTGTAATTTAGGTTTATATACTTTGCATAAGATATGAAAAACTTTTACAGCCTCCATCATTTTTGTGCCCCTTGATTTTTTGGCATTTTTCTTGTAGATCTTTGTTGTGTAATTTGTGATTGCATATTTTCTCTTTATGGCCACGACCACGTATCTCATTCTAGGTACTGGGTTCTAAAAAAAATTGGCCTTTATTTATTGTTCATCTCTAGCAACATTCTTTATTTGGATATGGCCATAGTTTGGCCACTTACCTCAAAACCCTCAGTTGTTGTATCTCTATTCTTTATACATAAAATAGCCACTTTATGAATTTCTTGCCTAGCCACTGCTACAAATGTGGAAAATTTGGAAGATGCCCAATTCTTGATACTATCCTATCTATAACACTTCTAGGTTCACTTGACCATGATTGAAAGTTCTTATGAGATTGTCTTGAATTGCTAGTCTTCCAAAAAAAAATTTATTGAAAATAGCCACCAAATATTCATTGAATGGAGGTAGTCAAATGTGTATACTAGATGAATGACTTCCTCTCACCAGCTCCATCAAGGCATATTGATTACATAGTATCAATGAAAAAACTCTCCACATTTTGGGAATGAGATCCTTGAAGTAGATAGGTTGCAAGTGATCTTGTGTATGTTAGGCATTAGATATTTTCTTACTGGAACCATCTCCTTTCCACCTTGCTACTCTACTATATCCCAAAAAAAAAGGGTAGAAACATCTTCCTCCTGTAATCTTCCATGTGGCATTTGATTTCATGATATTGTTCTCTAGCTCTTACTTGTTTATCTATTTGTGCAAAACAAAAATATTTCTCTTTTCCACTTTCATAACAAAACTGAAAATCCTTCATCTCTGTAATAGGTATCATGGAATCTAGAACCATCCTTTAAAAAAAAACTAGAGCAATATTATGACTTAATCTTCAATTCATGACTGTTGTTTCTGCTTCTTGTTGTATCTTATAGGAAGACCTTCTCTGCATTAGTTTCTTCCATCCACTATAACATGATTATCTCCTTTGTATTCAATCCTTGTGCCTCTTATGACCAACATGGTATGGAATTATGCATGTCTTTTAGATTGTCATTATTTGTGTTGTCACCTCATGCCATTACAGTGACTATTAACATATTAAACTATCATTGTTATTTCCCTTGATGATTGCTCTGTGAACGATAAGATTCATCACCCACCTTTTAAGATCTGGATAGTTTTTTGAAATCAGAATGACTATCCAACTTGAATTCCACAAAATTAACAAGCAATGTTACCTTTTTTTTATCTCTACCTTTACAAGATATTGTTTTTAATCACTGTGACTATCCTCTTAATGACTATAGTATGATCTTAGATTATCATTATATAAATTGTCTTAAACATTGGCTCTATTCTCCTTGATAACCCTCCATAGATTGTGCCTTCATGAATTAGCACATCAATGCATTCATGCAACCTCTATAAATTGTTTGTATAAATCATAAGTGATGAACTATCTGATGAATTGTCTTCAGTGTCTCTTAAAACATAACAAAGCAACATGTTGGGCTTAACCCTTATTGGAGTGATATTTAACCTCACATGCTGAAATTTGATAAAATAAATCACACTTTTCCTGTATTTGCACATGAAGCAAACAAGTTAGAAAAAAAATGCCTGTTTTAGATGTGTATGTTTACCTGATGGTTTTCCTAAACGTCTAAAGCATGCATTTCCTATTTAATGCACATTGTGATCAGTCTATACATGCATAGGTGAATGTTCATATAATGCCTATGATTCTTTCATTGCTTAGAGCACTTCTCTAACATTATTGCTATTTCCAAAATGAAGGAACTAGGGATAATGAGGAGCTAGGAGGGACAAGTAGATCGAGACAACAACAATGCAAGACAACACACCCTGAACCAGTCATTCTTAGGCAATGACTAATCACTCTTCTTATATGCACATTTTCTTTTTATTAATTATTCATGTATATGATTTTCTCAATTTGTATTAAAAAAGCTAAGTCAATCTCATAGCTTATGTGAGATAATGTACACTTATACATTCAATAAAGATTACTCTGTTGTTCAAAAAAGATTTGAATCCTTCTTCTATTACATGCACTTGTATGAATGTAGTAATTTATAAATGTAATATTTTGAATTATTTCACTTGTGCACTTGAATGTAATATAGGGAAGATAATTAAAAAATAAATGTACCTCTCTCCAAAATTCTAAACACAAAGCTCAACCAAATTGAGCAAGTAGTAAAATTAGGTAAGAGATATTATTCACCTAAATAACCTTACCATGACCTATTTCAAAGTGTTGTAAAGTCTTGTAATAAAATTTCACACTTTCCTAGGTTTGTCATCAATATTTACACCTTTCTTATGCTTTAGATGGCCCCTTTATGCACTTATAGGCCTTAATTAAGTGTCTTGTTGAAGAAGAACCCAATAAACAACATTAAATATATCTTAATCTCCAACATCCACTCAAAATTTCCTAGGTGGACTAAGTCACTACCTTGGGTGACTTAGTCCCATTTGGATCAAAAATCAAAATTAAATTCATATTTCTTTCATGTTTTTATATTTACACTTCCCTAGGCTTGTCATCAATATTTACTCCTTTCTTATGCTTTAGATGGACCCTTTATGCACTTATAGGCCTTAATTGTCTTGTTGAAGAAGAACCCAATAAACAACATTTAATACATCTTAATCTCCAACATCCACTCAAAATTTCCCAGGTGGACTAAGTCGCTACCTTGGGCAACTTAGTCCCATTTGGCTCAAAAATCAAAATAAATTGAAATTTCTTTCGGGTTTTTAGTCTTTAAGACCTAAGGTCAGCCTGTGATGAGGTATTTTTGGGAATTTAGGCATAATTGTGTATAAATAAGGGTTTTCCCCCTCATTTTTCAATATTTTAACTCATCTTAATTCATAACTCATCATGTTCTCAAGTCAAGCAAGCTAGGGTTTCATCATTGCAAGTCATCAAGATAGCTTCCAAGGACATTCACGGACAAATTCTTCAACTTTTGCTGCAAAAATTCAAGATCAAACATCATGGCAAGTATCTAACTCCATTTTTGCATGCTTCATTAAATTATTTCTTCATTTGGTTTAAATACCTAAAAGGTTTTTGACCAAGGAAAACCCCCATCCCTTAATATTCAACATTTCTTTCTCTTTTCTTGTGTGTTTGTAGATTTGGGCACTTTGAGGGTTTGAAGGTCATTGAAGATTAGGTTGAAGAATCATTGAAGACATCTCCTTATTGAACAAGCCAAAATATCAATGAAAATTCACCTTCAAGCCTAAAAATTAGAGTTTTAGAAGCGGACACTTGTGGGAAACCAGAGTGCAGACCTAGGGCATTTGTTTCCACTTCCAAATTTCTAGAAATTCATAAGTGGACTAAGTTGACAATAGTGGTCAATTAGTCCCACTAAACTTTCTTTTTAGATTTTTTTGTATATTTGGATACCCATTTGGCTTAAACAGGCTAGCAATTTCACCAATCTGCAGCTAAGTCGCCCAACTTGGCGTAAGTGTCCCAGTTGGCTCAAAAGTCAAATTGTTCAGAATTTCAGAAGTCTCTGCAATCTCCATTCTACTCTTCATCAGTTCTAGGTGCACACATTCTATTTCATAGCTTTCTATTTAGTTTTGTTTGCATTTCTAGGTCATTTATAACATGTTTGCATAAAACACTGTGTTTTCCAACACTTCACATTTCTTAGATTTAACATCAATAAGTCATCTTTCTTTCAGCTTATTGCATTTAGACATCACATTTAAATACATTGCATCTCTTTTAAATTAATCTTTGAGTGTAGACATCTGCATTTTGGCCCACATCTCTCTCCTTTTAGGTGAAAAACCCTAGAAGTGCAAGAGAGCATTTGGTTTGCTAAAATCATTGTTTACACCTCTAGTTCTTTTCTATTTTTAGCACAAAGGCTAAGCTGAACTAAAAAATAAGAACCTGAGCATCACCATCAAGACCAAAGACTAAGGCCAACATCGATAACATTGACTGTGTATCTCTCTTGAATTTCTTGTATGAAAGAGGGAAGGAAAGATGACCTATGTTTGGTTGTTCCTTTGTTTGTTCTTCATTAAAATTTGTTCTTATGGACTTTTCTTCCCTGAAGAGATCCATCTTTTCTTCATCAAAAGGCTCTACATCCCAGGTCGTAGGGATGCACAAAATGTCTTGTATGGATTGAGCAAAAACAGTAACCCTAATTCTGCCATTTTGAATGACCCATGTTTCCTCGTTGAATCTCCTAGCACATGCATCAACTAACTCCGAACATGGATGCACAATGGTCAACATGAACTGTATCAAACCATAATCCCAAAGTCAAAGTGGAAAACCCTCGATCGGCCCATACTTTTCCTTTCTCTGAAACACACCTTCTCTGAGGCTTTTAGGGTTAATCGACAACTTGGGGTCAAAAACATTGTTAGTGATATCTTGCACTTCCTCTCTTTTTATAGGCTTATCAATTAGCACCTTCTTGTAGAATTCAAAAGGTTGATCCTCCACTGCCGAAGCATTGGCAAATGATTTCCACCTAAAAACATTGGCCTAGATAGGTCATTGACTTGAAGCTGCAACTTGTCTTCTAGAGGTTGAGGGTTTTGCCATGACTGTATCAAGAAGTTGCAGAGAATTCCTTAGCAAAAAAAACTACTTTCCTTTTTCTTGAAAAGGAAAACCTACTTTTGAGTGCAATTAATTCCCTTGCTTGTACATGTAGTTAAGACTATGCTATTGTTACTGGTCCATTCAATGCTACCACCGAGGCGATACATGTGAACATGAGATCTGTATCCCTCGAGAATACTAAGAATGCCACGAGGATGGAATTAGTACATTCTCCTTGTTGTCTCTTTTACAAATAAATTTGTTGCATTGAGGTGTGTGCTTTTTGCTATATGGAATGTGTTGAAGTGATGCAAGGTACCCCAAGAAAGATGCGACCATTATTTTTTTAGAGTTTTTAGCATGTTAATCCATGTATTTTCTCATTAGTAAGCTGGTTGTTGATGATGACAAAGGACACATGTGAACAATCGGCGTATGAGAGCATTTACTCCCAGTACCCAAATTTATTTCTCAAGGAATTCCATCTAATCCTTTGTATGATTTATCTACCTTACTCTATTCTATCTTAAAAAAAATCATTGCCATCTGACCAAAAATAGATATTTCGTTGGTTGAGTTTGTCGGCTCACCTTTTCTATATATAGCTACACCACCTTTTGCAACATTCATTCGATCATATAGTCTCTTAAGTTAATTTTCCTTCCACTTATTCTCATTCTGCCATAATTTTTTGCTGTATTAGAATGTCTACTGGCTTAGGCACTCCCATCTGGATCCTTCCTAGGAGACCGCAATATAGCTTCACGAGAGAGGTCACTAGCAACCAAATCAAGTGCCTGGTGAAGAAATGTGACCCACTTGTCATGATTGCATTCAAATGGGTGGTCGGCACAAACTTCATTATTGACGAGAACCAACTCTAGAGCAACTGCAACATGCTTTCTCATTTCGTGGCTTCACTGTTGGACCTGAATGTTTCCAAGCCTATGATAATTGAACTGTGCCACAAGATGTTCGACACCTTTGTTAGGATTAGGTGTTGTACACCTTGCATAATTCTTGTAATGTTTTATTTATTATTATGTGTGTGGTGCACCTAGGGGTTTCTAGGTGAATGTGCATCACAAGGAGTTATAATGTTGGGGCCACTTTGTTGTATGCATCATGGTGCCATGGGATTGCTCGGTATCACGGTTCAGTGGGAGAATTTGGAAATGATGTGGATCCATTGTTGATTATGGATGGTTGTCTTCAGACAGGTGATCCTTGGTTGTAGAATGGTTTTGTTATTATGTCATGGTATACTCTTGATTACTAGTTTAGAGTTGTGGCATGGTATATGTTATGATTATTTATTCATGTGATCTTCTTTTGAGAGGGCGTGAGATCATGGTGTCATGTTTATGTTCTTTATTCTGTAGTTGGAGCTATGGCTTTGATCTTGGTTGGTTCTCTTTGTATTTGAGTACATTGATCATTTGCTTGGAGTTTAGCATGGATTGATTAGTTGCAGGTGCTCATGGATAATCAAAGACATAGGTGAGGCTTGGTGTTCTCTTGTGATTAGAGACATTTTCTTGAGATGGTTACTCTTGATGAGGTTTGAGCAAGAAGTCTGAGGGAGCCTACACCTTGGTTGGACGTGAGTTCAACATGGACCAATGAGGAGAGTGTTTTTGGTTGAGTCATGATGACTTGGATATCTAGGAGGAGCATTCTCATTCCTCACTCTTGGTCTACTCGGCGGTTCACTTGAGAGGTATTTCCCATTATTCTTTCAGGTGCATTATGTTTATGCTTTGTCTTCTCATGGATATGGATCTTGAACCATGGGTATTTGGTTTTGGA
This sequence comes from Sequoia sempervirens, assembly GCA_007258455.2. Taxonomy (NCBI): domain Eukaryota; kingdom Viridiplantae; phylum Streptophyta; class Pinopsida; order Cupressales; family Cupressaceae; genus Sequoia; species Sequoia sempervirens. The sequence continues at coordinate 18,493 of VDFB02007708.1, read as the reverse complement.
GGGTTCATTTGAGGAGTGTTGGCATGTTTATCTCCTTGTACATGTTGGGTTTAGGAGATGGTTTATTGGGCTGATTTCCTTGGTTTGGGAATGGTTACAGTGAGTTTGATCTTCTTGTTTTGAGATGCTTACATCCATGTTAGTTGCATATGCTATGTTTTATCTTGGTGATTGGACGATTGGATGTGCTTATGGATTTTGTTTTGGGGTGTTATGGAGGAGATCATACTTGACACGGTTGGCATTTAGAGGTGTGTGTGTAGGAGGACATGCTACAGGTGTTTGGTTTGTAGGTTTTTCTTATCATTGTGGATGTTCCTTGGTACTACCTGTTTACTTCTATGTGATGCTGGTAGTAGACTTGGTATGCCTTGATCACTTGTGATGGTGCCTTCTTTCTAGGATGTTAATGAAGTGACGTGTTGAATGTGCTCATTCTAGGTTTGCATTCATCTTGACATTGCTATTGCAGTGGGAGCTCCTGGATGTGTATGTCATGCTTTGATAGGTTTGCACATAGAGTTTGTTATTGTGGTTTATGGGTGGATATGTTGTGTTGGCATGAGTTTACTATATTATGTATACCTTTGGAGGTATGGATAGCTGGGTTTGTTGGAATTTGTTGTGGATGTCATTTCAGCTATGGTGATTTATTCTTGATAGCTACTAGTGCATATTGGATTCAGTGTTTGTGTTTTGAGATATTAGGTTGAGGCAGGTTTATGCTTCTTTGTGACAGTTAGTGTGACATCTCTTTTGGATGTGTTCCTATCTTAGTGCATTGGCATGGTGGAGGATGGGATCATTCATGGATGAGACGGTGGTCACCTTGGTTCTTTCTATAGGTATCTTGATGGAGCACATGGAGCACTCAGATTATAGGATGGTACATGTTGCCTAAGGAGTTTGTTATCTTGATGTTTGAGCTTACTTGCTACCCCCTTATGCAATGTATACAACAAGTGGGAGATTGTTAGGATTAGGTGTTGTACACCTTGCATAATGCTTGTAATGTTTTATTTACTATTGTGTGTGTGGTGCACCTAGGGATTTCTAGGTGAACATGCATCACAAGGAGTTATAATGTTGGGGCCACTTTGTTGTATGTATCATTGTGACATAATTGTAAAATGTAATTATTTAATATTGGGGAATAATAAAATATAATAAAGTACCCAATATTAAATGTGGGGTCACATGATTGTAAGTTCATGGTTTTGGGCACATGGTTTATGTAATACCACTTAGTGGTTTTGTGGGAGCTTGTTTCTATAAAAGCAACCACAAGGGTAGTTGTTAAGGGTTGGACAATTTGCTGCAGGTTAGCAAGTTGAGATTGTGCATGTGTGAGGGTTTGAAGCATGACATGGGATGTGTGGATTCATGCTTGGTCACATGGAATGCATGGATAGCTTGTGCTTCAAAAGTGTTCATGGAGTCTCTGCAGATGTATTGCAATGGGTTTTCATTGTTGAATAATATATGGAGTGTGGATGTTTTTGGAGGCTGGGTTTAGACCAAGTTTAAAGGGGGGATTGTTGGGTTAAACTAGCTCTTGGGTTAGAGTTAGTGGATTAACCATAAGTGGTTTTGAGCCCATGGTTTTGCATGTATGGAAGTCTATATAATGGCTTGGTGACTCCATTGTATGTGTGGCTGGTTGAAGCCTCTAGGCTTAGCCCAATTGGGGCTGAGGGTTATTATGAAGATCTTCATTGCTAGTTTTTCCCCGGTTTGGGGTTTTCCAGGGTAAATCACTGTGTTGTGATTGTGTTCTTGTTCCATGCTTGATTTATGTTTTTGTTTTTATTCTTCATCTGGTTCCTAACAACCTTGTTGATGGAAGGTCTTGGAAAGGTAGTGCAAGTGGCCATCCTGGGTGTTGGTATCTGGAGTGCTATGGACCTCCACAGGCATGTGGACTTTGGCATAGATGTACCCTAGTTACCCTTACTTTCTAATTTTCACACCATGGACATTGAGACACATCACTACTCTTATCATCTAGTGGCCACTTTTCTACTATGACAGTATGACATGGAGTGGGTTTCAGGACTTCCCTAGTGGAAGCACTTTGACTTCCTAGTGCAGAGTCACAACGAGTAGGCCTTGAGCTTGCGTTGTAGAGTTTTGTGTTCGATGTGTTTTCAGCCCCCCTTTTGTGACCTGTTAGATAAGGAGAAGAAGAGGAAGAAAAGAAAGAGAAGAAAGAAGACCCGATAACGAGCCTTTACAACTTCCTAGGTGATGACCGAAGGCCTTTTTTGACTATTTTTGCACATTGCCTCCCTTTTTGATCTTTTGGCTCCATAAATCCTTTTGGGTTCACTCAAGAGAGCCTTATGTTTGGATCTAAGCCTCGGGCTTGCATTATATGTAAATTTTTTGATAAATATAATATAATACAAGATTTTTTATTTTTTAGTGTCCTTCAATTTCTTTATTCTTAGAATTTTGAAATATTTACAATTTTTTTTACATATGGTACATAACTATTAAAATTTTCAAAGAAATGTGCATTTTAATGGAAAATATTCAAATAAATACCATTCATTGGTTTATCTAAAGTGTTTCCTTCCATATCTTCAAGCTCGTACATGTTTTTTTCTTTGCATGCACTGATTCCAAAAGGCCCTTTCCATAGTACTTCAAATTTTGTGTGTTGCCCTAGTTTTGCAGTACGTTCATCATACTTCAACACTAAGTTCCCTTCTTTGAATTTTGGGTTAGAATTTTTTTTTCCAAACCATCACTTTACTATCTATTGGAAATTGATCATGGCTCCATGGGCCTTCTCTCTATCTTCCTCCAGTTTGAGGAGTTCTTCCAACCATACTTCCATTCCACCATTTTCCTTAATCTCCAAGGCTTTCAGTAGTTGTAAAGCAAGAATTTCTATGGAAATGGGTATCACTACCTCTTTTTTGTACACCAACTCGTAAGGGGAGGTCTTCATAATCTGCTTGGGGGTGATTCAATTTTCCCATAGAGTAGTTCATAAATGCTTGTGCCAATCTCTTTGTCATTCTAACCCAATGCGTTTAATTAACCTAATTAGGTTTTTATTGGTGGAATTTGCTAACCCATTCCCTTGTGGGTAGTAATTTGATGAAGTTTTAAGGAAAATACCATGTCTGATAGAAAAATCTAACATCCCTGACCTAACAAAAGCTCGGGCATTATCAGATATGATGGTTTTAGGTGGACCAAATCTCGCCACTATTTCTTGAAGGAAATTAATAATTTCCCCCTTTGTTGCATTCTTTAGGGCTACAACCTCTTTCCATCTTGTAAAATAATTAGTCGCCATGAGGATTCACTTGTGTCTGGCTCCAGAAATAGAATTTATCATGTCAATAAAATCCAAACCCCATTGGGCAAAGGGTTCTTCGATTACAATCAGACTTAGGGGTAAAGCTGTTGGAAATAGGATGCCATTTAATTGCAAATCCTAAACATTAATTATTTCATGTATCTCCTAGATTCTTGGAATGTGTTCAACAACACTAAGATTAGGATGAGAATAATATTTGATGAAATAATCATGATTATTGGCATTTGTAATTAATTCTAAATGTAAGAAGCATGTGAGGGCATCCATAGTGAGTTCCTATACAATAGGGACACATGGGACACTCACATGGTAAGGTGAAATTCACCTTGTGTCCAGTTAACTATACAGAGTAACAGTTAACACTTTTGAATGCATGTAAAGATCCTAGGAGTTAGGATTTGATGTTTGCATGCTTGAAGTTTAGTTAAGTTCAGTTCAGATCAGTTCAATTTAGTTTAGTTTAGTTTAGTTCAGTTCATAATTAGTTCAGTTCAGTTCAGTTCAGTTTGATTCAGTTATCTTTAGTTGCATGCAAGTGCATGTTGCATGCATGTTGGTTATTTTGAGTTGCATGTAGTTAGCTTTAGTTAACTTGTAATGCATGGCTAATAACATTGATTTTTATGACAGATAACAGGGACTACCCCAGTTAACAAGGGATGACCATTCTTTGGGAATGGTGTTGAGTAAATGTTTCAGTTAACTATAAAGCACTTGAAGCCAACTTGGGCGCCCAAGATGATTTATTGGATTTACCTCTCATGCATGATAAGATATTTCTAAAGGCTCAGTTAAGTAGCTTTACTTAAGGGTGCCAACTTTGAGGAAGAGCTTTGGAATTATCATCGAAGTGAAGGAGAAGTTGTAGCTTCAGTTTGGGATGCCCAAATGCATGAAGCACATGTTGTAAGCTTTAGTCTTCACTGAATAACTCAACTTGAAGGAATATGGAGTACCTTTTCAAGGGCTTGAGCTTGTGCATTGTAATTATCACCATTTGGAGATTACAAGGTTGCATATTGTCTCTATATCTCATTCAAGTTGAATAGAGTTTTCATAATTGTTATTGCAGGTGTGAAGAAGATTGGTAAAGATAGAAGAAGCATTCTCAAGCAAGAATTGGAGCTATTGTAATTCAGAGATTGAATAATAGAATAATTCTTGGTGGAGGCTTTTCCCAAAAGGGTTTCTCCACTATACATCTTGTGTAATCTTTCTAATATCCTGTCTAGTTCTTCTATCAACTTCTCTCTACATTCTACAATGGTAAAATGGATTAATCAAGATAATCACCCACAAAGAATATATGTAACAAAGAAAAGACTTACTTAGATCAGCAATATTAAAGTTTTATAGAGTATTAAGCTAAGAAAATACCTCATTTTTTTCAACAAAAGCGACATTATTTCTTTTGCTAACAAACTATTGGAACTGTGTACACTTTTGGACTAGATGATGTGCTTCAACAAACATAGAGGGCCAATAATATCTTGCCTACATTATCTTTAAAGTAGTAGTATTGGAAGAAAAATGTCCACCTTCAATACTGTGATGAAATTTGTTAAGAACTCTTTCCACCTGTAGGTTGTCGAGACATCAAAGCAACACACGATCATAATTTATCTTAAATAGTACATCCTTAATTAATACATACCTGGCACCTTGCAATCATTAGTATCTTCTTTTATTGAATAGGAGACTAGTTGGGTAATATCCCTTTTTCATATACTATGTCTAACTAGCTACCTAAGACTCTTCAGACTCAAATTGGTTCAAGTAGACCTGATTAGTCTCCTTTTCCTCCACAAGACTCGTTTCCTATTGGATGTATTTGCATATGCCTCTTCCTTGAACCAACTTGGTTGGTCTAATATCCACATCATATTCTAGGATCTTAGTGATCCAATTTGCTCTTTTTTTGGTGATCTTTCCTTCTATGATGTATTCCCGCACACTAGGGTGTGCTACAAGGATAGTAATCTTATTGGCCAACACCAAGTGTTGGAACTTTTTTAAACTTTTAACTATAGCAAAAGCTTTCTTTTCAACAAAGTTATACCTAACCTCATAACCTTTTAGAGTTCTTGAATGGAATGCAATAGGATTTTCTCCATCATTTTGATTGGTTTTCTACATAAGCACTTAAGCTATACTATCCTGACCAATGTATACATAAAGTAGAAAATCTTTGGAAAAATATGAATTAACTAAGACCAGAGTAGAAAAAATCACTATCTTTATTTTCTCAAAAGATTCTTTTCCTTTGGGGGTCCACTTGAACAAAAAATTCTTTTTAAGCATTAGTGTGATAGACCTCACAATACCATCGAAGTCTAAAATGAGCTTGCTGATGAAATTGATTTTCCTTAGAAATGATTGGAGTCCTTTTTGGTTTACTGGCAGGGGTAATTCCATTATAGATCTAACCCTTTTAGGATCTATTGCTATTCCCTCTTAATACACTTCAAATCCAAGTAGTTTATCTTGAGGTACTCCAAAGACACATTTTTTGGGATTTAAAGAAATCCTGAACTGTTGGCATTTCTCAAAAACCTTTTCTAGATGATCGAATTTTTCATCGTTTGATTTTGAAAAGACTGTTAGGTCAGCCAGATATATCAAAATAATTAGGTTGATTAAACCTATAAAATCAATATCCATTGCTCGTTGAAAATTTGCACTAGCATTTGATAGTTCGAATGACATCTTGGCATATGCGAATGTTCCCCACTTAGTGGTAAATTTCATCTTGTGTTGGTTGCTCTCCTTTACATATACTTGGTTATACCCTGAAAAAACCATCTAGCAAAGAGAACATTTTGGATCTGGCTATTGTCTACAGAATTTGCTCCATTGATGGCAAGGGGTAATGGTCCTTCAATGAGGCCTTGTTCAAATATGAGAAATCGACACAAAGTCTAATGTTCCCATTCTTCTTTCAAACGGGTACCAGATTTGACACCCAGGTGGAATGTTTGATCGGATATATGATTCTTGATTTGACAAACTTGGTGAGCTCTTCTGCCATCAAGGATTCAACCTTTGGGTTGACTATCCTTTTCTTCTATCAAACGGGTTTGGACCCTTCCTCCAAGTAAATGGTATGTTGAACTATACATGAGTCATAACCTCTCAGATCATCATAGGTCCAGGCCATAACCCCAGCGTACTTATAGCAAAGATCCCTTAATCTTTCTTTATCTTTCTATGAAACCTCTTTTCTGACTTTCAACTTTCTATTGCTTCCAACATCAAGCTCTTCATAATCTCTTTCATCTACAGTGAACCTTCTCTTGCCATTTCTCACACCTTCACAGTCAAAAAGGTTCTCAAGGGAAATCAACCCTTTGGGAAGCTTGTTCCCTTTTAATTGGATGACCTGCCCTTCAAAAACTTCTACTCCTGGGGGTGAATAGTTGGGAACCATTCCTCCTTTTTGTATGAAGGTAGCAATATAAGTGTCATCATCAAAAACTTTCCAATTTTCATCGTTGTGAGGAATTGAGGGTCAAACGACAACTTGCACTACATTTTGCTTGGTTGAGTCAAAAACTGGTTAAAATTGTGACCCAACAGACTCCATCCAATCAACAACACTGCTATGAGATTAGGGAATAACTTATATGTTGAAGGCTTCAAAACTCTCAATCAGGTCCCAAATCTGATTTCTATATGACTTCATTCATGTATTCTTTGTAGTTGCTTGTCTACAAACTTGGCTCACCACTAGCTCTGAATCTCAAAAAATTGCACTGTCTTTATACCCATTCTTTCAGCTAGGATTAGACCATGGACCAAAGCCTCATATTCAATATCATTATTTGAGCATGAGAATAGAAAATGGTAAGCTCTAAGAGTTTTGGATCCCATCGGGGATAGTAATCGAACACCCACTCTAAAGCCGTATTTACACTTGGTACTATCAAAATATAGAGTTCATAGACAATTATCAGATGAGTCATCATATTTCTCCTGATCCTTCATCACTTTCAAAAAAACTTGATCACCATTGAAAATTACATAGGTTCCTAGCCCTATAGCATGGAAATTTCTGAACGGATCGAAATCAATGAATTGGTTGAGCAACACTTCTTCCTCAGGAGTCCACTCACTTGTATCCTCTTCATCTTCTAGCCTTTCTATGCAATATTTCTCCTGTTGAGAAATAGAAGTATGTGCAACTTCAAAGCATAGGAATGCATTGTCTGCAATGTGTTCAAGAAGTAAAGATTCAAAAAGAATCTTCATCTTTTCCCTATGCTTGGTTCTTAATATCAGGTGGGACTAGTCAAGTGGTAGGTATCTGCCAAGCTTGGCAGTGAAATCTCTTGATAGACACATTCTGAGGACCGGTGGAATGTCTATCACTACTACTTCCTACAAGACTATTTGACTTGGGTAGGAGAAAAGGGTCAGAGACATCTTTTATTCGACCAACAGTCAGAACCTTCTTCCCTTCCAGTTGCATGATTCCCTTTTCAAGGGGCTCATACTTAAGTTTCAAAGAATCTACCACTTGTTTTGGCATGATAGTCGTATTGGCTCTTGAATCAATCATATTAATATGCAAAATATTATCTCCCACAATAAGTGTTAAAAAGAAAGGTGTGAGCTTTGGCCTAATTACCTCTTTCTCCTTTGCATTTTCCACATTGTTTGCATACACTACAGCTTTTGGCACTTGAGGTTTTGATGTGGGTACCTTGTCTTTTCTTTGGTTGCATATCAGAGCTACTCTTGTCTGAGGTATTTGATCTTCTTTCTTCAATGCTTCCCGAAGTAGGGTCTTTTGTTCAGGAATAGATATGATGTCCCGAAATGATACATTGGTGGATTCCTTCTTTAATTGATCCACCACATTAAGTGTCCCAACTGTTTGGCCTTGGACTCAAACGGTGGTATCTCCCTCATTTTTTGGAATAAACTGTTACGAAATGACTGGGCTTGGTGTTTCACTCGTGTCTTCCTCAAGCAATGGTAGATTTCATGGCTATGGGACATGGCATATGACAAGTGGTGGCAACTACTTCTCTTATGGTGGTGATTGACGTGACTGAGGTTGTGGCAGAGGTTGTTGCACGTATTCTTTAGTGAGCCTTCTTTTAGACCTCGTGTTGTACTCTGACTATACTTGTGGAGCGCTAGTCATTGAAGCTTCGTTTCCAAATACCAGGTCTTCTTCCTCCATCCATGAGAACAATGCATGATCGGGTGTAATTTCTGGCTCCTGCTACAGAGACATCTCTTGCATTTTAGCTCTAAAAAGAGCATTCTCCATTTCGGAAGACCCGTATTCATCTGCACTTAGGAGCACATCTTTGCTTCTTTGTTCCACCGCCCTTTTTTTCAAATTTCTCCTAGGGAAATTTTGGAGAAGATGACTATTGCTGCATGGGAAACATCATACATTCTCTTCTTCCACCAAATAGTTCTAGCCTGGGATCATTTCTCAGCTTTGGCTACCTTTTACTGTCTGAAGCGGCATAGTGACTGGAACCATTTGGTTCACAGATGTTGTATGTTGACCTCCTCCTCGGGAAAACCTCTAGTATGTATTTTGTTGATAGTATGGCCTGCTTCCATTGTAGGTCTAAGTGCTCAACTTTTGAGGCATCACCTACTGCCATTTGATGATAACTAGCTCATTAGCAAGAGTCTGCATGAGACTCTTCATGTCGTTAATATTTGTCATGACTAAATTGGAGCTCGACGTGCTACTTTGTGTGGTGAGATACACATACATGGACTGCAGTGTTCCTGATGTTGATTGTGTAGTAGAAGTGCTTAAAGAAGCTTCTTCTCGAGATGTTCTAGAGGTTTCTATGAACATAGGCATAGGGGGTCATGGTGGGAGCTTCCCAACATTGATCAAACTATTTTCCATGTGCACTACCACCTCATATGCATCAAGCAAGATATCTCCTCCCATGGAAGTTATCATAAATGTGATGTCTAAATTGATAGCCTTCATGTAGAACATGAATGCCATCGCAGCTAGGGGTTGAGTAGTCACAGGGATCCTCTACCAAGTTTTATTAAACCTGGTGTTGAAATCACTCATGGCCTCTTGTGTGGCCCTTTTGATGGTGATCAATTGATGTAATAGTGAGGAGCGATCTCCCTTTTCCAAAAAGTGTTCAAACAACCTTTCTCTTAGTTGGTCCTAGGAGATAACAGAACCTGAAGCCAAAGATCAATACCAATCTTGGTCTTTTCCTTTGAAAGAGGCAGCTAACAACCTCAGAGTGATATTTTCCTCCACTATATTATGTACCCTACATACCTCCGCTATATATTGTAGGTGTTCAAAAGGGGTTTTGAAGTCTTCTCCAAAGAATTTTGGGATAGCCTTGACAACATTAGTGGGTATGGTACACCATACATCTAGGGGTGTGGGTGGTTGTAGCGGACTACCACTATCCCAAGTTATAAAAATTTCTAAGAGTAGGGAGAGGTATGTGAGGCATAGAGAAAATATTCCTATGAATTGGATATACAGGTATTTAATTTGGAAATCTAAGCCTCCAAGTGGAGTAGATAAAGCTCTAGATACTGGGCTCTTACTTCTTACTATATTTCTCCTTACAAGTGATACAAAACTTGTAATTTTTCTCCTCCTAGGAGCCGAGGTAGGTAACTTAGAGTACTAGAAGTGACCTCTCGAAGATGCTCTTGCTTGGACTCTGGGCATGAAACTTCTAGTTTCCTTCTTTAGCTTGATTCAAGAAATATTTTTGGCTTCTAATTAGGCATTTGGAAAACTTCTTATCCCACCAGGCATGCCAAAAAAAGAACTATTGATCATCAAAGCTTGCACCTCTCCAACAGTCTTATGGGAAATTTAGCGAGTGGGGGACAAATTGTGTCTCACTAAATACCTCCGAGATTTTTATAGAAATTTGGCTCTTCTTTGGGGTTTGGAGATAAGGGGAGAAGGAAATGTATACATAAAACATAAAATGTGATGCACCAAAGATTTTACAATATTTCAAACCCAAATCATTCCTATGAGTGATATAAATAGACATAGAACACCACAACCCTTCATTGTTGGAAAGAGAACAAAAAACACAAGCTAACTTCAAGAAAAGTACATACTTTCAAATCTTTCTTCAAGTAGTGTTCATTAAGGTCTAATCAAACATAAACATTTCTTATGAGAAAAAAAACAATATCTCAGAAATTACGTGAACTCTTCCTCCTAATACAACATAGCATGACAAAATAGAAACTTTCAGAAAAATAGAAAAGTCTAATGACATAGTCTAGTTTTCCTAAGCTACTACTCTACCATACAAGCATACAACATAGAAATCCACTAATTAAACTATCTAGATCTAGCTTGCAAGACATAGTGTTTCATTCAAAATGATAATATAAAGAAAGAAATCTTGAAAAAGGCCGTACATGCATAGTCTCAACAAATTCTCCTCAATAGTTCATGCTTTTAAATATTAAATGAACTTTGAAACAAAGTTCGGATTCCAATTCGGCAATAGTTTCAACCTTAATAGATATAACATGCCAAAGTAAAGTAGTTCTGCAACTTGTTTTTGAAAATAATTATAAGAACCCTAAGAAAACTAAAGAAAATTTTCTTAACAAAGAAACAACTTAGAATCTAGCCCCTGATTGTATCATCACCCTTCCTATATAACTTCCAAAAGAAGAAAACACCATCTCAGCTCAGAAGTAATTGTTGCTAAATGTTGATACTTGATAGCTTGCAATTTGATTGTAGATCCTTGGTTAGGCCGCAAAGATCTTTTCTCATTAATTCTTAGTTGCTGCATTGATGTTCTTTAAATATTTAGTAAAGATAGAGACCCGTAAATGATCAAATCCTAAGAATAATCTAGAAAAAGGGTCCTATTGACCAATCACATCACCCCTAGTCACCGACTCAAAACCTCCATCCCAAAAACCAAGAAAAAAATTCCAGCAAGCTCTGACAAACTCCCAAAAGATATCATCTTATAAGAAGCACAATTCTCCTGTAGCAAAGAGATGACATGTCACATGGGTGGAGATCTTATGTTTTTTGAAAAAAAAATTGGAGAAAAATTTCACCAAGTGGACATGTGTCCAGGGCCCTCCTCTGAAAGGAAAACAATAAAAGAAATTAATACAGCCACCACGTGGCACATTGCTCGTGTTTTTGATTGGCCTTGCATAAACCCAAACATCTCTGAAGCCAAAAACAAAAGAAGCCAAAAATCAAAAGACTAAGGAAAACAAAAATGTTTCACACTACCTCTCTTCCTTTTTCAATTGTAGAGATCTTGGGATCATACCTATTTTTTATAGACCTTAGAAATTTTAGTACAACTACATCTTATTTTAATTCTTCTCCATATCCTCTAATAGTGTTTGCTACATCATCAACCCTTAGAAGATAATCTACAATCTTCTCCTCTTCAGTCATCTTTACGCCTTAAATTTTCCTTCATAGATATTTTTTAGTTTTTCCCATACATCATACATAGTTTGACTATGCAATACCTTTCCATGCACAAAATTGGATAAATTATTCATAAAGGAAAACCATGTTTTATTATTATTCTTGTAGTCCTTCTTTCCTACAACATTAGTGGGAATAGTAGCAAGGAGAATGTATTTAGTTTTGACTGAAATCCATACATCAAGTCCTAGAGATCCCAAATACCCCTTCAACAATGAGCTCCACTTAGCATATTTTTTTCCATAGAACTAAGGTGGCTTGCTTGATCCTTCCTGATTTTTCATTGTGTTCACACTACTAGAATCTACCTGAGCTGATTAAGCTTCACCTAGGGAAGCTAGGGCTCTAATACCAATTTTTGGAACACAACAATCTACTACGAGGGGAATGAATTAGTAGATCTTAAAATTTAGCTCTTTAAAACCTTTGTGAAAATTAACTATTGTCAATCCTTAAAGTGAAGATTTATACTCATCATGTAAACATAATGATAAGAACACACACAAGTATCACATAACACAAGGTGTATGTGGAAAACCCAAGATGGGAGAAACCATGGTGAAAAATGTTGCTAAGAGCTATTGTCCTAATCTAGCCTCACAAGATTGAAGTTCAATTACAATAAGTTTAAGGGAACCAACCCTAAGGAGAAACTAATCCCCTAACTTTAGGAACACCCACTCCCTAATCTGAGCACCTACCCAAACATCTGATGGCACCCACCAATCAGATTGGCAATACAAGATATTACAATTTTTATGAAAATTATATGTTGCAACTTATTTGCAACTACACAGACATGTATGTTTCACACTCTACAACTCTTCCTCTACATGGAACCACTATTCTCACTTTCACAACACCTCTTTGCTCTACTATGCACTTTTCTTGATCTCCATCTACAACTTTCTCATTCACATATCCACTCTTCTATAATACACTATATTGAATGAGACGAACCGAAAAAAAAGCACAAACTAGATTAGAATTTCTTATTTTTGTTTGGTTCAGCTTGTTTAGGCATAGTGCATTATTTCTTCGTAGTTGCATTTTGTGCACTCTACCACTCCCCACTCTTCCTTCCTTTCACTTCTCTACACTTTTCTAACTTCACTTTCTCCCTCTTTCAAGTACTCAATTATCTATTTTTTCTTCGCTAACCAGTAGACACTTTCTCGAGCAGTGCACATTTGACCAATGCAACTTGATGCAACAATTAGGGTTTTCATTCTTTCTTCTTCAGGAAGCATTCTCTACATTGAACCATAGTTTCATTAATTTCTATCTTAGAAAATAATCTAATATTGGAGATCTATCAACCTAAATCAGATATACATTTAATGTAATCCTCTATTCATAAGATCTAACTTCAATCTCGGGTAGCTTCACACTTTGTGCCACCATTCTGCATCTCAAATCACCAATTAGATCGATTGTTGGAGCAAGTAGACCAACTAATTTCATTCTTCTTGTTGATTTCCATTTAGAAACCACTTACATGGAATTAATCATTTGAAACCACCATCTTCAAATTCCAACTGTTCATCTTGTCACTTCACGCCATGATCCATGCTTATGTGTCCATCTTGACAACATGAAGTCATCATTGTCGGATTATTCTTCTTTTAATCTCTATCGTCGATTTCAAAGCTTTATGATCATCGTGCCTTGTTACATCGAAGAGACCTATAGATTACTTACTCCAAAGTCTTTCTTTCTCTTTGATAAGTTTCCTTTGACCTATATGTCCACACCATCACCATACAATTCATAACAAGGATGTGAATTTCCCAACCAAACAATCACTAGTCGTTGCTTGTCACGTGTCGTGAGCTTACTTGATTGTGATCTTCATGTGCCTACCACATCACTTCCAATCAACATCCATCTTATCGTTATATTGAAGGGAAGGGAAATATGCCTCCACTGAAACTTAACTATCTCTTTGATGAGAGACTTCAACCCGCATAGCGCTATTTAATCGTTGACCAAGGAAAAGCTTCGTTGATTAGCAACATCAATGCAAAATCAACAACTAAAAATTTGCCACATATCATCCTCATATTCATTCCTTGGAATGCTTATGATCATCCTTAGTTCCAACTCACCTATCAACCAACTGTTCCTTATAGTCAGGTCCCACCTTTTGGCATATTGAAGAGATGAATAAGACTATCGAAGAGATGAATAAGACTATCTTGATAAGGCTCCATTTTCACTCTAATCTTCCATTGCAATTTCCATATCAAAGAAACTAGAATTCCTATGCTGGAAAAATTCACAATTTTTCTTGATGAAGAATGTTATCACCATATCAAGGGGATAGAGGATATTGTCTCTTTGAAAACACACTGTCACCTCAACTGCTTCACAACAAGGATGTGAAGTGTGAAATCGCCACATTGAAGAGACTGATAATACTATTATGCCAAACACATAATGTCACCTCAATGTGATTCTCGGACCTCATTAACCAATAGTTTGGATATGAGGAGCCAATCACCCACACGGTACAAAGGGCTTAAGTTGTCACTTAAGCTATCAGTAACTTGCACCAGGTGATCAACATAGGAATATAACATTGTTATGCAGACCTACCATGACTAAGCATAAACACTTCAAATTAAACTTTTTTGTCACCAAACTGAATTGTAAATTACAAAATAGGAAGCTCTCAACCAACTACAACTACTCTAAACACTGATATGCCAATTGTATCCCTTTACAAGATGGCACTGTTCTTTTGCACTTTTTCCACTTTTGGCATCAATGACAATATTTTCAACACTATTTACGAACCATAAAATGAATCAACCCTTACATTCTACATGCAAGAGGTTCCTATCCATTGGTGAAACCACCAAGGGATAAAGAACCATTTTTAGGAAAGGTGGTGGATGGTTTTTGACCATCCTCCATGCAACAACAATGAGGTACCACAATATTTTTTGACAAAAATCTACTACATGAGTTTGTCCTCAATAAAATCCCAAACTATTTTTACATGTGGGATTCCCAAGGTAGAGGTGGGGGCTCCACATAGGATAGAGTGAGGGAACATATTGATGCACAATGGCTAGCGAGATGAGCTTGCTAGATCAGTGTATGAGCATGTGAGTATCCATTCTATTGTGAAGGAGAGTGTTAAGGTGGATACATTGTAGTTGATTAGTTCCCTCACCCAAAGCTTCATACAGTATACCAATCCTTTAGCATAGGGTCAGGCTAATGAGTCTTCAAGGTTTATAGTTCTGCTTCATATATGTTAGTCTTGTGGGTCACTCTATATTTATGATCTCAAGGATAGTTAGGATGCAGGTGCCCAAGGTACATCTATAGTTGATGAGATGGTGATGACAGATGCCTTCTTGAAAAATAAATTTGGCCTTGATAGTTAGGTAAATGTTAGCAAGTTCATTTAATTTAATTTATTAAATTTCATTTTTGAAATACAAGATTAACTAAATTAGTTGAATGATTATAATGAAATTTCAGGGTCATAGTGTTCATTGTGTTTTTAGTAGTCCTCCACCTCCCTATTACACAATGTCATCTAAGTTGCAGAGGTATGTAACTAGTAAAGAATTATAAATATTACATGTGAAGAGCTAAACATTACATGAATGGTATTCTTATATCTCATTTTTATGTTGAATAAGTTAATCTTGGACCTTCAATGACAACACCTGGCAATGGAGATGGTCATCGAAGTTTCACTTAGGTAATACAAAGTATTTTTAATTTTAAAATAAAAAAATTGTATTTCGTAATTGAATATTGTTTAATGACTTGAAGGTTCTAGATAGTTTGTAAGTATGCTTTGTACTTTTTAATTAATTTTATTTCAAGTTGTTATGTACCTCATAATCTATGAATTTCATTTCTTCATGTTGTTGACCTCCAAAAATATAGCCACCTTCTATAGACCTCTTTATTATATTACCTCTTGAGACCTTCTATAAAGTATGTTTACCAACTTATCTAATCTAAGTGATTATGTTGATTCATCCATCCTCCAACTCCCAAGCTGGTGTAGAATACACAATAAAAATAAAGTTGAGTTTCCTACACCACATGTTAAAATTTTGTAGCAAGAGTTAGAGAAGCAATGTTGACAACATACTAAACTATGTTGGTGTAAATATGTATTTTTCCTATCTAGTCTTATCTAGTTCCTATTTACATTGTTAAGTCTACTTAGGTCCTAGGAATGAATCAAGTTCTATTTAAGCATTAATTGTCACTTATCTTATCTAATTGGAATTTATTTAATGCTTGTGTCCTAGGTTGTTATGACTTATTTGTCTCATGTGATCTAGGATTAAGACACTTGTCATGATCTTGTATAATCTTATCTCACACCTTGTTTATATATGCAAGGCATCATATGTACATTGACATGTTTTGTGGCTACTATATTCAATGGTTTTCATAATCAGTGGCTTCTATTTTGGCATTCTTGTATCCTTAATCATAGCACAATATTTTTTCCATATCTCTCTTATGGAATTTATTGTCTCACAGATGATCCTGGAGTGTTGAGGATTTCACCATAAACTCCTACATGGTATCAGAGCTTCATTGCTGCAAAATTCTTCCCATATCTTGGTGAGAAATTTTTGCTAGGTATGATTTGCAGTCTTGAGAACCTCACCATTCAATCTAAGGCATCTGAGAAAGTCAAGATTGGCTTTTGTTTCATAAAAATTTGACATATTTTGTTAGTTCTACAAGGGTTTGAAGGAAGGGTTTCAGATGCTAGATCTAGAGGGTAGCTAATATTTCAAAGCAATTTGGGAAAAAAACAAACTTTCCATTGCATTTCGAAGGCCCAAAACCCTAAGATCGACTACCAAATTGGTAAAGTTTAACACTTTTAGTTGAGGGTCGAGGAAAAAAATTAGCCCATATGGATCCATACATGGCCATACGACCCATACCATCTTCAGTCGTTGTTTGCATTGGGGTGGAATATTTTATGTACCTTTGGTTGTTTTTGTGTCATCTAGCATCCTTATCTATGTACCTATTCGTTGTCCAATCTTAGGTCAAATCGGCATATTCAGCTTAACGTAGGGAATATTATGAGGTCAAACCATCAGATCATACCTTTTATGTCATCTTCTACATCATTGTACTCTACAATCAAAACAATAGATTATTCTACATCAATATGGCGGCATATTCCATTTTTGCAAAGTATATTCCTAGGTTGCATCATATTTGGATGCCTCGTCATTGGCGACCCTTTCTGGTTGTCAAGTCATTCTGATCGTTGTGGGTATAAAGGTTATTGGTTCACAAGTTTATATTTTAATAAAGTTTTTTTTTTTTTTTTTTTTAATCAGCTGACCAAACTTATTTTATTGCCACTGACCACTTTCCATTTAGCGTATGGTCTTATTGTTGACCAACACTTAGCATTGAGGGGCTAGTGCCCAAGGTGGCACGACCACCTGACCGCCGCCCCTCCAAGTGGCTCTGCCCCAACAGTTTCACCACCACTGGTGGTGGAGTCAATTTCTTTAAACCCCTATGGACCCCATGGTCATATGGAGTGACCAGGGGCCAATTTATTGCACCTGTTTAGGCTATGAAGTCCTTTTTCTAGGGATTTTTTTTTTCATAACTTGCAATCTAGGAGATGAAATTTTGTAAATGAGATCATCGAAGAGATGAAACTATGAATTTTATAGTATTGCGGGTTATATTTAAGATTTTTTTCTACTATGGAGTATTTATTACTAGTTGAAGTCATATCTTATTTTATGATTCACGAGCTCATAAATTTTTGCTATGATCTCCAATTTTCATGATTATTGTAGCATTGAAAAGGTATCGAGGAGCTCTATATTGTCATCCATGCACTTTTTTTGTGTCTATCCTAGGTTGATCATTATTTTAGTTTTTCCCCAAAAGGCGTTCTAGAGATGTTATCTTGAATTCAATTGCGCTCAATTCGTGGGATAACCCCTACGAAACTTGTTTCTTTCATAAATCACTTACTCTAAGCACACAAAATGGGGTGAATCACATTGGCACTCGTACATGGTCCCCCATCCTCGAAACATCATTCTGAGCATTAACTATTTTTGGTTCATCAAAATTTGCATTTTGGTCTAAGTTGTGAATTTTAGTTTTGGAGAGAAAATTTTTCACCCATGCAAGGTCGTTGAATTTCAGCACCCCTGCAAGTCAAATGCAAAAATTAAAGTTGCAAGGTCACTAATTTTTAGCGACTTTGCATATTCATTGACTTGCTGAAAATTGCATTGGTAGAGATTTTTGACAATTTCACAACTCAAATTCGCACGAGTTCATCATTAATGTTATTTTAAAGGTGATTTTGAATTGGGTTTTAAATCAGTTTTAACCTTTTGCTTTCTTTTTCTTTTTTTTTTTGTCCCCTCTATGCTCTACGAGTTCATTTGAAGTTATTTGTTCATTTGTGTGGGAATTTGAAGTGGATTTTAGGTGATTTGCACTAGGGTTTTTGTCATTGTTTTTCTCCATAGTGTCTAGGTATGCTTATTTTTGTTCTCCTTTCTCTTTGTGTATATCTTGGTTTTGTATGAATTTAAGGTTTGTGTTTAAGTTGTGTTTTGCATTATAAATAATCATTATTCATTTTCCTTTCTATTTTTGAATCAATGTTTGCATTGACTGTGTGTTATCTTCATTGTTTTGCAAGCTTAAGC